>PVHP010001978.1:0-95345 GCA_004024765.1 Zapus hudsonius | reverse complement strand
TACAGGAATGCACCACCACACCTGATTGTTTTAAACTTTCACTTCAAAAGTAACATAAAGATATTTCTATAAAAATCATAAAAATTACTAATAACCCCAAAACAGGAAAAGGAAAGTATTAAATGTTCTCAAATCCCAACATCTAAAAAGAGCATTATAAATTTTTGTATATGTTTATGTTAAATGGTACTCTTCCCTCATACCACCCAGCCAAAAGTATTTTCACACAGGACTGGTCATTATTACTTTATTTGGGAAAGCAACCTTTGTAATGACAAATATATTATTATGTGAAGGATCTCGGAAATGGAGGAAGGGGGAGATGGCCCAGTGGACAAAGCACGTGCCATGCAAGCATGAGGACCAGAGTTTGGATTCCCCACTTGGGCTTGGTGGCTGCCTTCAATCCCAGAGCTCAAGATGTAGAGACAAGGACTCCTCAAATCAAGCGGGCTGGCTAGACTAACTGAATTGATGAGCTCTGAGTTCAAGTGAGAGACACTGCCTCAGTAGATAAAGAGGAGAGCTATTGAGGAAGACATCCAACATCAACCTCTGACCTCTCTGTGCACACACAGATGCATACACACCCACACATGTGTGCCCACATACATATGAACACATAAAAACACACACCATACACACATACATATGCAAAAAAATCTCAAATTGAGGTAATTCTGGATTATCTGTCAGGTCCTAAACTCAACGACAAATATTCTTGTTAAAAAAATTTATTGGGAATTTTAGTATATGAACATACAGTCATTTGATCATGTTCTGATCCCATGTTCCTCTGCTGTCCCCTCTCCTTCCCCCATTCCCTGAGGACCCTCCTCTTTGAAGGTCGTCTGTTCTCTGTTTTTATGTCTCATTCCTTTTCTCCTCCTCCAATGACAAATGTTCTTATAAGAGGAGAAACCCATCAGATGAAGAATTTAACCACATGAAGAGAAAAGCAGAGACGGGTGTGAGTTTTTCACAAACCCAAGGATACCTGGAGCCTTCAGACACTGGCAAAGGTAAGGAAGGATTCTCACCTAGAGCCTCTGGAGGGAGCATGACCTTGACTTCAACTCCTAGTATCCAGAAATGTGAGGGAAATAAAGTCTATTGTTCATGCAAGTCTGTAGCAATTTATGATAATAGCCCTATGTTATAGTTTCATTGTGAAATGTCCCCCAAGGCCTTACATGTTTATGACTAAACCTTATACTCAATCCCTTGCTGGTGGAGCCTTTGGGAGGTGGAGCCTTGCTGGAGGAGGTGTGTCTCCGAGGTAACCTTTGATTTTTATTAGTCCCAGCCCTATCGGGTGTTAAGAGCTAGCTCATTCTTTCTGCTTCCTTCCTGCTGCTGTGACAAAATGTAATGCCCACTCTGTGCTCTTCCATGCCATGATTAAGCTTTACCTCGAGACCGTAAGCTGAAATAAACCCTTTCCTTCCATAGACTGCTTTTGTTTGGGTGTTTTCTCCAAGCTATGAGAAGGTAACTGCTCCACCCTCGGATGTTAATTTAACACATTGATACAACAGATGTTTATTGAGCCATACATTAGAACAAGGAACCGGTGAATAAGGCAACAGGCTTTTTACAGACATATGTATAGAAATGTGCTTTTACTGGTTCATATATAAGTGTTGTTATTGGCACATTCTTATGCACACTTTCATGACAACAATAAATATGGATTTATGGTATATATGAACCACTCTGTTTTACTCAGACAGCTCTTGCTTTTTGAATATTTGTCTTCAACACTGAAATAATATGTAATCATAATATTATGTACACCTTTAATTTCTTTAAATTTTAGAAATGGACTTCAGAGTTCAAAATCAGTTGCTGATAGCATTTGATGCTCTCCCTAGCTACAAGTCTGCCCTTCTTTACCTGCCTGCTGAAACAGACACTGCACCCTGAAAACGTTTCTCCTTGACCAGTTGGCACAATGACAAATTCTATCCATAGAGGACACCGGAGGGCAGAAAGACATTTCCCTTCCAGGTCTCAATCGTCCATTTTTATTTGGACTTTGGAACCACATCCCAACATGATCCCTGTGCCAGTTTCTACAGTAGCTGGAGTCAGGGGACCTCAGCCCAATTACAGATCAACCACAGCCTGCTCTCTGCAAAGTATCTTCCCTTCCCAGGACTTAATGGTCCAGAGGTGAGCTCATCCTCTACAAAGAGGTCTAAAGTTCAGCCTTGGGTTGAGGCTAGAAGCATCTTCCTAGAGTCAACTTGGTCCTTAATTCCTTAGTTCCACATTTTCTCAGCATACACGTACATACACATAGTTTGTTTGGGAGGGATTATTTATTTATTTATTTTAAAGATTTTCCTTCTGAGGCCCTGTTAGGTACCTTGTCACTCTTGCTTGTTAACAATTATTTCTACTAAAAATTTTCTTTGCAAATAATTGATGTGCTTACAGACTCCTAACTGGACCCTGACATCTACCAAGTCTGCATGCATTTACATTACCAAATTAACTTCCAGAACAGTTTCTGAAATTTGCAGTTCTTTCCCCAACGCCTGATCAATTCTGGATGGTTTCATTTATTTTTCCAATTAAAATATAAGAAAAAAAAACAGCCCTTGTCAATTGCTTTAATTTCTGTTTTTCTGACTGATTAGCAAGGTAAAGTAGGAGGGTAAAGGAGATCAAAGACACATGGAGGAAGGCAGAGAAACTCTGTTATTGTTAGTAAATATCACACACCATCCAAACACTTTACAAGGGAAAATTCTGATGTTATATTGTAGTAGTTTGAATAATGTCCCCCAAAAGAATTCAAGGTTTATTAAAATTGTAAATTGTCTCCAGCCAGTTCTGGCGAGAGGAAGTATGTCACCTTGACCAGATCCTAGGGTTCAGCCCTAAGGTATTTCTGGGGTGGGTCTGGAATTCTAGCTATACATATGCAAAAAGAAGTCTGAGCTCAAGCCTGGAGTTCCTCTTGTTAATCAGTTGGAGTGTACTTGCTTCTTCTAGAGGTGCTGCCTCTCTGTCTCTGATTGCTTCTGTGAAAGGGGGCCAGCCTTTTTCCTTAACTTCCCCTGAATCTGTTCAATAAATTCTTTTCTCCCCAAAATTGTGCCTGGTTTGGATATTCATCCCAGTGGCATGTGGCTGACTACAACATATTTATAAAATTATTTTTTGTTTTTATTTTTGTTTTGTTTTGTTTTACAAGGTAGGGTCCTGCTCTAGCCCAGGCTGACCTGAATTTCACTGTTCTTAAATTCATGGTGATCCTTCTACCTCTGCCTCCCAAGTACTGGGATTAAAGGCATGTAGAATTAAAAATAAATACAGCAGCAGCAGCTCATCTTCCAGGGCAAGCAGCTGGAAGATGGCTGCACTCTTTATAATAACAATATTCAGAAAGACTCCACCCTGCACCTGGTCCTCCGTCTGAAGGGTGGCTGTTAATTGTTAATATCCATTAACAGTAGACAATAATGGCATTACTCCGCACTAGTCATTTGCCCCAATTTAAGTTTAGAAATTACCAGTTTCAATAATAGCTGAACCCTGTTTTCAAAATGTTAATAAAGGTTTTTGTTGCATGATAGCATACAAAATAAATAAATAAATACATCATGAAAACAAGCTGTTGACCATTCTACCTAGATACCAATGCTGATAACTGGGGCTATTGGTTTTTGGGGTTTGCATGTGGCTGCCCCCACCTAAATTCATGTTGAGACAATTTCCCAATAGTACTACACTGACCTTCAGGAGGGTTTGGGGTCACGGGGAAATCCTCTCATGATGGATTGACGTTTGTCTTGAGAGACTGGATTAGTTCTCTCCAGATTGCACTTGGCTTCACAGGATAGGATTAGTCACAGGAAGGGGAAGTTGTCGGGTTTACTTCGCAGCTCTTCTCTTGTCACATGATCTCTCTTCCACATGCTCCTTTCTGCTTTTCTGCCACGTATGGAGTAGTACATGGTCCTCACCGGTAGCCTATCAGAAATGTCCACTGGTTATGAGTAGCCCTCTGTGAGCCAAAATAAACCACTTTTTATGACATATTCTGCTTCAGGTATTTTGTGAGAGCAACACAAAATGGACTAAACCACTTCCCTTAGCAGAGCTGAGTAATTGACTTTGGAGTTGGTATATCCAGCCACCATGGACTCCAGGGGTGACCACTGACTGCTTCCTCTAGAACAGGAAGGGATGTGGTACCTGCTCATGTCAACTATATTCCCTGAGTTTTCTGAGATGCTTTTCTAACACCTTGGCCCAAAGAAAGAGCACATGTAAAAAAAACATTGAATTGAACCTCAAGTCTAGACTTTGGTTCATAGCATGTGGTCACCATATATCTGGGAAGGAACAGAGGGTGAGCGAAAGGTCATTGAGTCCATTTCCCAAATGTGGGACTTGGTCTGACCCAAAGAGGAAAAGGCAATGGTTACTTCAGGACAGGCTTGGATGTAATCATCTGTCTGTTCCTAAAAATGACTAATCATCTTTCACCCTTTTCTTCCAGACTTCTAAAGTTAAAAAAAAAAAAAAGATTCAGACAGTCATGATAATCAGTTAAATTTTTAATGCATTTGAAAATATGAGTTCAGATGATGTCATTACACTCATCCCAACTGAAATTGATCGTGTTGATTCTTGACCTGACAGAATCCAATTAAGTTAATATAGCCAATTATAAATTTGCTTTGCTATTTTATTATAGGTATATAAGATTCTCCTTCAGGAATGTAGGGTCCATTGATTATCCAGCCAGCTGTTGGGCTGGATTGGGTAGGTGTAACGGTCAGCTTTCTAGTTGCTGCACAGAAAGAACCCAAGCAAAAACAGCTTGTGGAGGAATGGGTTTATTTGGCTTATGGACTCAAGGGGAGACTCCATCCTGGCAGGGAAAACGATGGCATGAACAGAGGGGTGGACATCACCTCTGCCACAGCACTGCAAATAGAAGCAGGAAGGTGTGCCAAACACTGACAAGGGGAAGCTGGCTTACAACCCCATAAGTCTGCCCCCAACAACAGAGCTCCAGCGAGGTTGTAAAACCCAAACTGCCTTCAGCTGAGGATTGATCAATCAGAACACATTCATTTGTTTGTGAGGGACACCTGGATCAAACCATGACAGTAGGGAAATGGCAGAGGTAGGAACTGAGCCAAAGAAAACCATCCTACATGTGACTGGATAAGAGAACATCACAGAGGGGTGGAGTTTGTGGGAAGAGACAGCAAAAAGGTCTCACAGAGACCATGATGTCCAGATGTTCTAAAGAGAGACAGAGATTCAAGACATTTGAAAACAAAGTTGCCTATTTCAGTAATACAGCTCTCAGTCCTCCACCCTCTCAGAAGTCATTCCGTAAATACCAACATGTATTTTCAAAGCTCTTTGGAGTCGTGTCTATTTATTTTAGCTGTATTGATGTTCTGAGACTGAACTTTGAGCCAGAATAAGAAAGTTATTTGTGTTGCGTGTTACATGATTGTCTCACTCACTTGCTACAAACTCAAATCCTGAATTAGGAATGGCTAGCTCATGTTAGAACACTTTAAGGTTTGATTTTCTAAAATTCAAACAGCTCCAGCTTTCCACCTTCAGGGGAAAGCTGAGCTGTCAAGATAGTGAAGACTGAACAAGAAGAACACAACTGTTATCGCTCAGCCTGGCATCCGTGCCAGGAAGCTGCTCAGAATTACCTGATCTGAAAGCAGCCATATTGAGGTCTCTGCATTTCTTCCCATTCTCAGATGTAATTACCATTACTCTAAGTCAAAATTGTCATCTACGGCCATGCCACCGGAACGTGCCCGATACTGTCTAAACCAAAATTGTCTTGGCATTTAGTCTTTACCTTCCATAATGTAGCTCCTCAAAGAAGAAATGTGGCAAATATTTGGTTTCTATTAACCTTGTTTCACTTTTACATCAAAACCCAGCAGTACCATAGCTGTCTTTTTAATACACTAAGATAGAATAAATAGGGGCTGGAGAGATGGCTTAGCAGTTAAGGCACTTGCCTCTGGTGCCTAAGGCCGGGGTTCAATTCCCCAGGACCCACATAAGCCAGACCCACAAGGTGATGGACCTGGTGTGCTCTTTCTCACTCTCTCTCTGTCTCTCTCTCACACTCACACCTCTCTGCCTAATAAAGAAAAAAATTTTAAAAATCCTTAAAATAGAATAAATATTTAAGAAGGTAGAGTTGTTTAACCTGACTTAAACATTACACAATGACTACATGTATCAAAATATCCCAAGTGGGCTGGGGAGATGGCTCAGCAGTTAAAGGCACTTGCTTGAAAAAAACTGCCATCCTGGGTTCAATTCACCAGTACCCATGTAAAGCCAGATGCACAAAGTGGCAAACACATCTGGAGTTTGTTTGTAGCAAGAAGCCCTGACACACCCATATTCATATTCTCTCTCTCTTTCTCTCTCTCTCTCTCTCTCTCCTCTCACAAATAAATAAAAATATTTTTAAGAGTCACATGGCCACTCATACCAGTGTGCAACTTTGTGTTTTTATGTGTCAGTTAAAAACTAAGTTAAATTTCAGAGGAAAAAAAAACACCTAAAATAGCCTAGGATATAACAATGCCATGAGGTAAATCAAGTCAATCTCTTTAATGAACTATTCTAAGTAAACAGAAAAATATAAAGAATAATGCAACCAGTATGATGGTACTCAATTCTTGGCTAGAGGAACCTTTGGAAGGTAGAGTCTTGCTGGAGGAGGCGTGTCACTGGAGATGGACCTTGAGCTTTATAATAAGGTTTTCCCTAGCCAGCTCATTCTTGTTGCAGTCCCTCCAAGCTGCTGTGAGCTTTCCCTGCATGATGGTGTTTCGCCTTGAGAGTGTAAGCCAAAATAAACCCTTTCCTCTCACAGGCTGATTTTGGTTGGGTGTTTTGTCCCAGCAATGAGAGAGTAGCTGCTACAATCAGCATTCATAGTTCACCACCTAACCAGCATTGTGTGATATATCCTATCAATATTTTAAAAAATATTTATTTACTTATTTGCAACCAGAAAGAGATAGAAGAGAGATGGACAGAAAGAATAAGTTCACCAAGGCCTCCAGCCACTGCAAATGGACTCCAGATGCATGTGCCCTGTTGGGCATCTGGCTTTATGTGGGTACTGGGGAATAGAACCTGGGTTATCAGGCTTTGCAGGCCACTGTGCTATCTCTCCAGCCCCCCTTTCAATCTTGTTAACAATCCCTTTCTCTCACTTCAGTCCCACAATCGTGAGTTGGTACTGACTATGAACTGAATGCATTTCATTTTCAATTTCGTAGGTTAATGTCAAAATCCCTAATGAAAAGGTATTTTAAGGTAAAACCTCTGGAAAATAATTGGGACATGAAGGTGGAGCCCTCGTGGCTGTGATTTAGAGCCTGTATCAGTTACTTTCTTGCTGCTGTGACAAATGCAACTGGAGAAAAGGTTTGTTTTGGTTCATGGTTTGAGGGGACACAGACCATCATGGCAAGGAAGGCATGAAGCAGCTGGTCACTTTCAGGAAGCAGAGAGAGATGAATGCTTAGCTCACCTTCTCCTTTTTCTTGAGTCTGGGCTTCAAGTCATAGAATGCTATTATTTACAATGAGAGGGTGTCTTTCCACCTCAATTAACATAATCTAGAAAATCCCTTACAAACATGCCTAGAGAGTTGTTCCCATTATACTTCTAATTCCTGCCAAGTTGGTAACTAAGATTAGACTTCGCAATGCTCTTATAAGGACTGAAAAAGTAAATCTTTCCTTCTCTTCCCTTGTTTTGTTACTTTATCATTACTGGGACAAAATCCTCAACAAGAAGCAACTTAGGGAAGGAAAGAATTTATTTTGTCTTAAAGTTCCAGAGGGTAGTATGGGGAAAGCATGCCAGGAGCCGAAACAGAAGTCACATTGTCATATGAGCATAGAGGAAGACGAGACAGAGTTGGAGGGAGGGGAGGGAGGCAGAGAGGATGGGAGAAAGGGGAAAGAAAGCAACAAGCAGGTCTGGGCTATAAAAACCTCCTCCAGGCACACACCCAATGACACACTTCCTCCAGCAAAGCTCCACCTCTTTCTTAAAGGTTCCACAACCTTCCAGAACAGCATCAGTGTCTGGAGACTATCAAACACATCAGTCTATGGGGGACAGTTTACATTCAAGCCACCACAACCCTGTAGAATATGGTAAGAGAATGGCCATGTGCAGTCAGGAAAATGAGCCCTCATCTCAAACCAGATGTGCCAGCACCTTGATCTTAGCCTGACTGACTTCCCAGCTTCCAAACCTGAGGGAACTTCCTGCTACACTATGTAGCCCAAACTAAGACAGCATGCATCGTTCTCATGCATGTCTTTATAATTTTAATACACCTAAATTAGTCTATGAATATCAAGCTATATTTTACAGTTTTTAAACTTGTCTGGTTTCATACTGCTCTCTGTATGATATATAGCATACACATATCTCATACATATTTATATCCTTATAAAGTCTGAGGATGCATCTACATAAAAAAATGGTAATACTGCCATCATCTTAATTAATGTTTTCCATTGCATGAGCACATCACAATTGACTAACTTACTAACTATGAATGAACACTTACTTTTTCTTCAGTTCCTTGCTATTACATGCCAAACTTAAAGGGGGGGATTCCTTTAGATACAATGTGTGTAACCTTTGCTTTTTATTTCATTACATTTTTAACATATAATGGATTAGATGATGCGGCAATAATGTTGACACCATTTTTTGTTTGGAAATGTACACTGATGTCTTCAGTTATAAGTATTGGATTTGTGTATCCATCCTTTCAGTTTTACTCATTTATTTCATGTACTTTAAACCTCAGTTGTTAAATTACACACACTTAGGATTATTGTGTTTTCTCAATGAACTATCCTACCTATTTTCCATTCATTACTCATCAAGAAAATACAATAATCTCTCTTTTTTTAATCCCATGTATTTTGCTTGCTCTGAACTCTCCATTATTTGATGTCAATAATATTATTCTAGATTTCCTGTGATCAGTGCTTGTCTGATGTATTCTTTTCCATATTTTTATTTTTAGCGTACCTGTGGTCGTGTGTGTTTGTTTGTTTGTGTGTGTGTGTGTGTGTGTGTGTGTGTGTGTGTGTGTGCATATGAGGTTTGTTATAGCATAATATTGTTGTTCTGGGTTTTTTGTTTTAGTTTAACCCATTTTAATTCTCCCTTTCAATTGGTATATATGTTTAAATGATTTACATTTAGTGTGATTATTGGTATGTTTACATCTAGGCCTATCACGTTTTAATTTTTGATGCTTTTTCTGAATTTTTGGCATTCCATTTTAAAATAATTATTGAGATCTTATTAGATTGTAGTGTCTTGTTTTTAGTGTTCGCTGTAGGGATTAAAATATACAAATTTGGGTTGGGGCAATGGCTCAGTGAAGAATTGAGGGGTTAACCAGTCAGATAGTCTAACCAGAAATGGAAGCCCCAAGTTCAGAGAGTGACTCCTTCTCAAGGAAACAACGCAGAAGAGGGACAGAGGAAGACACCCAACACTCTTCTCTGGCCTCCACTTGTGTGCACAGGGGACACATTCATCTGCACACACATGGCACATATACTATACCCACCACACCACACATGCACCACACAATACATTCTACACACATACATGCAAAGCAAAATAAATGAAGATACAATGTTTCTGTCTTCTTGGAATTCATATTTTTAGCATTTTAAGTGAAATTCAAAATTCTTATCAACACCATGGTCCCATTAATCTCCACCCTTTATTTTGTATGTCATATATTATATTTACATACACACACATGCCTCTATCATACAAGATGCGTGTGCACTCATATATCCCTATTTATTGACACTTCATGAAACAATGTTGTGTTTTGCTGTCAATGATCATGCATGTTTTAAAGAACTCAAGGGCATAATCTGTCATGCTTACCATCTCTTTCCTCTCATTTTTGTTGTTTCAGGTTTTTCTCTGATATCATTTGCCTTCTGAAAACTTACTTTCATTAGCATTTACTAGGGATAAATTCTCTCAGTTTTCTTTCATCTGAGAATGTCCTTATTTCATCTTCATTCCTGAAAGAAATTAATGCCAAAAGGGAACTTTGAAATCATCTAGCTCAAAGTACTCATTTGCATGCAAAGTGAAGCCCAGAGACATTAAATAACTTATCTCCTGTCATCATTATACTTAATGGCTGAGTCAGGGCCATGGGCCTCACTCCCAGGCTTATGTTTTTCCTCTTTCTAGATAATGTTCTGTTTTATCATTTCAGTTATTTGGTTTATATTGGGAATAAATTTGTGCATAAAGAGATTGACTCTGGCATGCTTAGTAGAAAAAAAAAACCCAAAATTTTCATTTGTTTAGAACTGAAAGAGACCTTAGAGATTATTGACTTCATATTTTAAATGAGGAAAATGAAGTCCAGAAGTAATTCAGTTTCCCAAAGAAATTTTATTAATAAGTAGAACAATGATGTTTTATGGAAAAATTATATTATGTGCCCACCCTTTGTAAAAAGAAGGTAGTGGACTGGTTTGTTCATTTGTGTTCCCCAGCAGTAGTGATGGAGTGTGCTGAGAGAAACACTCTCTCTCTCTCTTTCTTTCTCTCTCTCTCTTTCTCTCTCTCTCTTCATGACCCTATGATTACAATTTGGATGGCCACACTGTGTGGCCCAGCTATACTGTTTTGGATCAAATATGTCTCCGCCCTCTCAACCAGGGATGCCCAGACTACAGTTGATATCAGGTTCTTATAAACTGATACAAATCAGTTTACTGAAAATGCATATTCTCAGCCCTACTTCCTCCCATTCTGATCCTATTGGTCCAATGACATAGACCTGGAATTCATGCTTTTACAAAGACACCAGGTCATTTGGGCCCTAGGCTACGCTTAGATAAATCTTTGGTCTGGGATGTGAGGGCGATCTGGTTGTACCATCTGTCACCCCACTGATCACCAGGGTTGATCAGGCTGATCTGGCTGGCTAGGTGGTATCCCCTTCCTCCCTCACCATCACTCCATGTGTGTCCATCCCAAAGCTACATGCTGGGTCTAAGAGGATGACCTTCCCCAAATAGAGGTCAAGGGTATTCAAGCAGCTCCACTCCCCTGCTAGAACCTCCCAATAAGCTCTCAGATTCCATCTTGAGTCTGTGTCGAGACACTATAAATACAAAGTGTTGAACTTTCTCATTCAGAATAAGAAAATTCCGAAGCCAGGCCAGATGGCACAGATTTTATATTTCCAGCAGGGATTATAAATAGACTGGGGTGGGAGGGTCACAAATCCCAAGGCCTTCCTGAACTACACACACTACACAGAGAGTTCAAACCCAGCGTGGACAACTTAGTTATTCCTTATTAGGCCTTATCTGAAAAGAAAAAGTCCAAAGAGGGCTGGGAATGTAGCTCGGTGGTAGAATGCTGGTCAAGTATGCACAAAGGGTTCAATCCCCAATATTGAGAAAAACAAAAGAATAGAAAAAGGAAATTCTAATTTTTCTAACACAGAATAAAGTGATGGTTGCAACACGAACTCGATGTCAAGTGTTTTGCACTCAATCCAGGCTGGATCTGTGGTCATTACAATATGTCCCTCTCCTGTCACTGATAGCTGAGACAGCTGACAGGTGCAGACAACATAACCCCCACATACAACTGTGCTAGAATAAGAACTCTCTGGGACATAGATGCTCACAGGTGACAGTGTTGTCTCCTCATAAGTCTCTTTCCTACTTCTCCCTAGAGAGGTCCGTCCAGATTCTATTTGGTGTTCTGGAACGTAATAGTGTTTTTTAACTTGGGATTAGATTTTATGAATGCAAGTTTTTTTTTTAAATTAATTTGGGTGTGTATAGGTGCACAAGCCACATACACATGTAGAGGACAGAGAACTTCAAGGTGTTTCTGCTCCACCTTCTTTGAGACAGGGTCTCTTGAAGCTAAAAACCAACTGCTAGACTGTAAATGCATGAACGTCAGACCAGCTGGCCTGCAAGCTTCTGCACTGACATTTTCCTGTTGTGACCACCCACTGTCAATAGGCACATTTGGATCACAGAGGCATGTGCCACTTTTATGTGGGTTCTGGGGAATTGAACCTGGGTTGGCAGGCTTTGCAAGCAAATGCCTTTAACTGCTAAGCCATCTCCCCAGTCTGCCCCCCCCAAAATTATTCTAAATAAAATTCTTTTCCAAGTCACTCTCCAGTTCCATATATGTGCACAGACACACACACACAAACACCATTTGTTTTATAAGAATATATTCGGTCTCAGCCTATGCTCACAAATAAATAAATAATATACTCAATCCAAAGATATGGCCTGGAATTCATGTTTTCACAAACACACTGGGTAATACAGAGAGAGAGAGAGAGAGAGAGAGAGAGAGAGAGAGAGAGAGAGAGAGAGAGAGAGAGAGAGAGAGAGAATTTATTAGGCCATTCTAGGTATGAGATCCTGTGAAAGCTACAAAGGAAAAAAAGAAAAGAAAATATGTCAATCCCTGTCCTCTGGAATTATCATCTAGAGTAGAAAAGCAACCACACAAATAAAAAATATGTTGTTTTAAGCAATGTGTGAGTGTGTGTAAATTTAAGACAGATTATAACCTCCATAGATTGAGGGACTCGTGTGTTTAAATATTGATTCTGTTGTCTTAAGGATTTAATTTCTGAAGTAGAGAGCTTGATGTTTGCAAGCCGGAAAGGAACCAGTAATGCCCTTGCATTTGGTACTCATGGGGCACACAGGGGCACAGGCACCCTAATCCTCTTGGTTCACTGCTGTTTTCTTCTCCTTAATTGGTCTGTATGTACAAACAGATCTTGTCTCTCTAATGTTTATAAAAGATGCTTCCAGACAAGAATTGCCTCAGATATTTCTTGTGTCTCCTACAGGGCTCAAAATTACATCACTTTATCATGCCCCACAGAGAAGCCCCTACTTGTGTACTAAACCCTGTATGGGATGCTGTCCTGACAGACATAGCCAGGAACCCCATCCCTCATCCAGCAAGCATGTCCAAAATAGAAGGCTGTGCTGTTAGAGTTGTATGTACATTATAAGGCAGCCTCCTCTCTACACTTGGAGGTTGTGGTGATTTGAATCAAATGTCCCCCATAAACTCATGTGTCCCGAATGCTTGGTCCCCAGCTGATGGCAACTTGGGAGGTGGAACCTTTCTTGATGAGGTGTGTCACTGGGGATGGACCCTGAGGTTTATTAACCCCTAGCTTGTCAGTGTTAGTTTGGCTCCCTGCTGTCTTCCCCCTGCTGTGGCAAGGAGGTGATGTCAAGCCCCTGCTGTGACATGCTCTCATGAAGCTTCCCCTGGAGACTGTAAGCCAAAGTAAATATTTTCCTCCAATCAGCTGCTTTTGGTAAGTGTTTTGTTCCAGCAGCATGAGGGAGACAGAAAAGCAGGCCAGGGGAGTATGAATTTGCAAGAGCTGCTCTAACAAAATACCACAAACTCACTGGTTCAAACAACAAAAATGTATCGTCTCACCATTCTAAAGGCTTTAAATCCAAGATCAGGACTTCAGCACAGTTGGTCTCTTTGGAGAAATCTGCTCTCTGCCTCTTGCCTAGTTCCCAGTGTTTCACTAACCATCTTTCATGGTTTTTGTGTGTCTTCATCTTTACCTGTTGTTGTCCAGTTTGCATTCTCTGTATCCAAATGCCCCCTTCCAGTCACATTGGATTAAGGCTCCATCCAAATCATGTCACACTCTGGCATACTGGAAGTTAAGGTTTCAAGACACAGATTTGAAAGGGAGACATAGTTCAACTCAGAACACATGCAAACAACCAAATCCAAGAAGGCTAATGTAACAAGGAACTATGAGGGTGCTTGACAGCAAACAGCGCCGAGTGTGATGGACATAAGGTGAAGCATCAGGGGGAAAAAAATGGGATAAGAATCAAAAGCCAAAGTAGACAGTGCAGGCCCCAGGTGGGGACAGGGCACTGGACTCAAGGCGTGTCTCTGGGAGCATGAAGCAATCGGAGAATTGTAGAAACTGTTAAGGGGTGATGAGGCCTGGGGAGGGGAGACATACAGAGCTATTTCACAGTAAGTGACCTAATCCCAAGGCACAAGAGGCTGGGAGGTAGTGTTCAGGAGGAGAAAACCTTGGTTGTATCTGCACACTGGAAATAGCATTCTGGGGTGTGTGTGTGTGTGTGTGTGTGTGTGTGTGTGTGTGTGTGTGTGTGTGTGTGTGTGTAAAATGAAATGGGGCCACACTGGAAGTCAAGAGTCTAGTTAGAAACCCATTTGCAAGTCTAAGAAGAAATTATGAGGCTGTGGATGCATCCGAGAGCAGTGGAGATGGAGAGGGGAGGGGAAATTTCCGGTGGGAAGCTTTGGAGAGAATGACAGCTCTTGGCATACAACAATTTAGAATAACTTCAGCATGAATTGAGAGGTTGGAGCTGAGGCTGGGGAGGAAGACATGGAGAAACTAGGGAGGATGGCTTATTTCTGAGAAGGAGAATGAGAGCTTTGGGGCAAACCTTGAGAACCACAGCATCTGACTAGTCACTCCTACCTACAGGATCTTTATGCTCCTACCCCCAGCTTCACTCACGTTTGCTGACCTCCATGCTCAGTGCTGCCCTTGACCTTTATAAGGGAAGGTAAGTGTGCTTAGATAATCTCCTAGCAAGTTACAGATATCAATGCCTAATTTGGGGCCAGCCAAGAATCTACTGAGGAAACATGACCCCATCAGCTGGAGTCATATGACTTGTAATGTAGTCTTGCCCATCCATGTCTTTACCTATTGAGAAAATTTCAATTTATTATGGAAAGTACAGCCCCATCATTCAATGCCTGGTTTGGGGGTGTTATTTTTTAAAATCTACTTGGAGCCATGACATCTTGTTAGGCATATAAGAAATTGCAAAGTTTCTCAGAAATTGAATACCTATTAAAATTTAATTCTAGATGAACCAAGAATGTCTTCAAACCCTCTCAAATGCCCGTGACCACCCCTAGGTAAGTGAATTATCTTTGTTTCTCACTTGATTTGGCATTCTGAATACTCCTAAAGGCAGTGCTTTCTGGTACCTTCCCTTTTCGTCTTCTTCTGTTTTCTACTCACAAACTAACCTAACCCAGCGACATACAGGTAACAAACAGTAATGATTATAGTAAGTGCAGAGTTAGCACTTATTCTGCGTGAGTTAGGGGCTGTCAGGAGCAATCTATCTACTGTAATTCACTGAAGCCTCATAATGACCCTAGAGGGTAAATTCCATTAACACTTTAATTTGCAGCTAAAAGGATGACAGAGACCACAAGAAATAGTCTAAGGACCACAGGGAGAACTGAAGAAATCCCCTTCTGAGCCCACAAGCCAGAGTGTCTTAGGATCAGGACTCCAGCAAGGGAAGAGACAAGGGTTAACCAGTAAGATTGGCAGACATGGGAGGTTTGCTGCCCAGGCAGGCAGCCCCTAGCAAAGGGAGCCTTTGCCTGAACAATACCTAGGGTGGATCTACCTCCCCAAGCAGTCTTGCATTTTGCTTTACTCCCAGATCATTAAGTAGAGGCCAGGAGTTCAGAGCTCCCTCCCTCTTCCTCGGCTGCTGGGACATAGGATGGAGGAGTGTGACTTCACAGAAGAAACTCTAAGTGGGTCCTCCAGTGATTCATTTGGGTGGACTACTTTCACACCAAGCTACATTTCAAAAGTTCAGAGTGGGGTCATCCGGGCCCCTCCCTCCTTCAGCCCAAGCCCAAGAACCATTTCCTCTTTCTAAAGCACAGGCAGAAAGAGTGTTGGAGTCAAACTCCATCCAAACAGGAAATTACCACAATTCTAGGTAAAACGAGTTGCCTTATTTTTAAAGGTCAAGCTTTCTCTTATATACCAAGTAGGGTGTCTCCTGATCGCCTACTATGTGCCAGGCACATGGCGTGTGGATATGAATCTAGTATGTGTCCTGCAAGCTGGATGCAGAGAACACACACACACACACACACACACACACACACACACACACACACACACACACACACACATCTGGCAAAGCTTACGGAAGAAAGGCTTTTAAGGATCCGTGGTATCATTTTCCCCCCTTAAAACTTAAAAATGAAAAATCAAGGCTTCAGCCCTACCTCTCTTAGGTTTCTCCCCCCACCCCGCAAAAAAATTGTGTGTGCTGAGCCCTGAGCAGGGAAAGTAGGAGTCCTGGGGCCCTGGGGGAGGGATGGGCGGGAGAAGTGGGTTGATGACAAGGTGGATGGGCAGAGCCGGCAGAGGGATCGGGAGTTGGCTGGCGAGCTGCGCCAGAGGCAGGTGCCAGCTGAGAGTGGGCGGAGGTGCGGGCGCCGGGCCAGGCCTGGAGAGGCCCCGCGTTACCTCTGCCTCTGGGAGTCCGGGGCGCACACAGGAGCTCGCCCCAAGGCACCAAGCTTCCGCCGCTCGTGCCAGCTCCGGGGCCCGGGCGTGGATCCCCATCGCTGGCAGAAGGAACCGCCGGAGCGGTCGCAGCTGGTGCCGATCGATCGATCCAGCAAGCAAGCGACAGCATCCCCGGGAAAGACGCCCGGGGCTCCGCAGCCGCCTGCCTCCTCTCCTCCCCGGGGAGAGCGCGCCGCCGCCCGCCCGCCCGCCCGCTCGCTCCTCCCAGACATCGCCGGTCAGCAATCCGCGCCCCGGAGACCTCTCCAACCTGCAGACTCCGGGACAGGCGGGAGCAGGGCGAGGAGCGAGTGTCCCGGGGGGCCCCCATCCCGAACCTCCACTGATCGAGTGCGCCCAGTGCCAAGTTCAAGGGCGTCCCGCGCGCGGTGACCGTCCCAGCCCCAGCGTTTCCCCCCTCTAGTCCGCTGAACCCCAGAAACCTCTTCTGTTGGCAACCCCAAGAGTCCTCCAAGGTCCCCCACCCTCCCCGGAGAGGGTCTGCGCGCCCCGGCTGGGCCATGCCCGGGCTGCGCCGGGACCGTCTGCTGAGCCTGCTGCTCCTGGGCGCGCTCTTCTCCGCCGACCTCTACTTCCACCTCTGGCCGCAAGTGCAGCGCCAGCTGCGGCCCCGCCAGCGCCCGCCGAGCTGCCCGTGCTCCCGCCGCGCCGCCTCCCCGGACCCTGGCATGCTGGCACGCAACTTTTCCCGAGCCCGGCCCGGGGCTGAGCATCCCAGCCCGCGCTCCAAGCTGCAGGCCCTCTTCGCCCACTCGCTCTACCACGTCCCTGAGGAGCCGCCTCTCCTGGGCCCCGAAGACTGGCTCCTGGACAGCCAGGAGGCACTGCGCTATTACCGCAGGAAAGTGGCCCGCTGGAACAGGTGAGGACCCCTCCCGGGGACCCCCCCACATACACACCCCTGTACCAGTGCCAGCCAGTTGGTGCTTTCCTGGGTACTCGCTGCACACGCCCCGCTTGTGGTTTCCCACGCCTCCCCAGATCACTGGCTTACACACGGCTGTAACCTGCCCTTGGCATTGGGCTTCAGAGACAGCCCCCCCCCCCAGCCAAGCAGCTGTGAGAGACCTCCAAGTTCAGCCCAGGAGTAAGTAATGAGCTCAGCCACTCCCCTTGGGGTTCCCTGTTCGTGGCTCAGTCCCACTGTGGTCCCCAGTGACTTCCCACGCTTCCTCTTTGCACTGATGGGGAGAGCCAGTGCCAGACTTCTGTTTTCCAAAATGAGGTTTGCAAATAGCAACCCCAGGGCTGATTTGAATCCAGCATTAACTCTGTTATTGGGGGCAGATCTGAGTGTCTTCCACAAAACATGCCAATACCCCAAAAACCCAGCCCTGCCCCTGCCCTTCTCACTCTGCCCAGTGTCAAAACCTCCAGAGGACTGGTCACAGTCACCCCACTCTTCATCGTCATTATACAGGGCTTGTCCCTTGCTGGCAAGAGTTCTGAATTGAAGGTCATTTACCATCTCATTATCATGATGATTTGGGCCGACTTGCACTGAGGGTTGAGGTTTCTGCCGAGGGAGGAGAAATCTGCCTGGGAATTTTTAAACCGAAAGCAAAATTTAGAGTGGAAAGTAACGAAAGTATTTGGGATAAATTTAAGAAGAATGTTTTTGTTGGAGGGTAGAAATTGTTAGGGAAGACATGGCTGAGGTCCCTGGCTAATGGCAGAAAGCCTTCAGATGAGTTTAAAAACTATGTTGAAGTAGAGAACTTCCTAGATATCATTCGAATCCAGGGTTCACTTTTCATACCACACCCATCTCTCAGTACAAGAGAATTCAAAATGGGATGTTGTCCTTGGTGTTCCAGTCCCTCTGGAATTTGAGTACGCCATTAATCTTGGTGGAAACTCAGAGCTAGCACAATTTAACCTAAAACTAGAGGGTGGAATGGGGAGGCTTTAGAAAATGAATTGGAAGAACTGAGACTTACTGGTTGAAATCACCATGGTGAATTTCAATTACAACTCTATGGCTGATGATTTTATATTAGCAAGAAAGTAGGTCTCAATTCTATTGCTAATTGCATGCAATAAAAAAGCAGTTTGAAATTGCCTCTCAGACACTGTCTCTATCACTATTCTCTTTATTTCATCAATACCATAGGAGTATGGATCTATTGAACTAGAAAGTTTTGCCCTCAGAAAAATTATCTACTTAAAGTGCCAGTTTGGGAATTACTATTACTATTACTATTCCCAGTTTGGGAATTACTACAAAATAGCTTCTACTGTAAATGTAGATCTGTGTTTGTTTAATTCCTACTTCTGTGGTGTTAAACTTCCCTGAATCTTTGGCCCTGGAGGAAAGTCTAGAGGAATATTTAGAGAAAAGCAAACGCCTTCATCAAGCTATGTGATTGTCAGCTTGCTTTTAAGACAGTTATGTGTCAGTGTGAGCCCACCCCCCAACCCCCTACATTACACACCACTAACATTTACTGACCAGAGGTGATGGTAATGGTTTAACAGAGAATGAGTGGGGGCTGGTGAGCTCGCTGCTTTCAGAGGTCACAGAGTAATTTGTGTGCGTGATTGAACATGACAGTTTTCCAAGCAAGGTCTGTGGATAACCTCAGAGGTCAACTGCCCTTACACTTGTTGCACCTTGACCTCAGAGGCAGAGAACTCTCTTCCACCTAAACAGTACTGACGATATTAATAAGCAGAGTGTTGGACTTACACCAGCATTAAAAAATGGAACCTGGGGCTGAAGAGATGGTTCAGTGGTTAAGGCTTTTGCCTGCAAAACTTAAAATCCCAGGTTCCATTTCCTCGTACCCAAGTACAAAATGGCACATGCATCTGGAGTTCATTTGCAGTGGCTAAAGGCCCTGATTCACCCATTCTCTCTCTCTCTCTCTCTCTCTCTCTCTCTCTCTCTCTCTCTCTCTCTCTCTCTCCCTCCCTCCCTTCCTCTCTCTCTCTCTCTCTCTCTCTCTCTCTCTCTCTCTGCATTCCTGCCAATATATACATGGAACTTATTGGGGATGTAGCTCCATTGGTGGAATGCTTCCTAAACGCATACAGCCCTCCTGGGTTCAATCAAAGGGCTGTATAAACCAGACATGGTGGTGACACACCTATAATCTGAGCCCTCAGGAGGTAGAAACAGGAGGTTCAGTAGTTCAAGGTCATCCTCTGTTACATGGCAAGTACCAGGCCAGCCTGGGCTACTTTTTTTGGTTGTGAGACTCTGTTTAGAAATATATACATACATATATATATGTGTGTGTGTGTGTGTGTGTGTGTGTGTGTGTGTGTATTTAGCCATGTGGATTTAAATCACACTCAGAGTTTCACTGTAAGAAGTAATCACTCCATCCCGTACTCGAGAGTGTGCCCTGACGACTGAGGGCATGCTGCTGTACTGACAGAGCAAGAGTGCTGACCATAGTACACAGGACCAAGGAAGCCTCTAGACCAAGCAGACAATTAGTAAAAGGTGAAAGATTTATACGGTCTGAAGAGCAACCAGAGGATGCAAGCAGACAATTAGAATGAACAGCAAAGGGAGAAATCAGGAATGACCTGGCCAAATGTTTTTCTCTTGCACAGAGAAGTCCCCTTTTGTTTGTAACCACAACCCTGCCAGTATTCAAAACCCAGTGATATGTAAACATATGTGGGTACTTCCATGCCAATAATTACCTAACATTAACTGCCATCCAAAATCAGTGCATCAGCAAACTGCCTGCCATCCGAGGAGAGGTACAGGTAATAAAACCGCCAAATCAGCATTCTTCACCACTTGCCCAGAAAACACCATTAGTCTGAGTGATTTTTTTTTTTAGCCACAACACTAGGAAATAATGGTATGCAGCCAGAAAAATAGTCTTCAACAGCTTGAGCTACTTAGCAATAGGATGTAGGTAATGACTCGTTCCACTCCCCACCTTGAACATTCCTTTTTGATTACGCGGTGCAAGGTGGCGTGTGTGCACTATTTGAAATGTCAGTTCTGGATCCATATCTGTTCATGAGATCTCAATATTTAGTTAAGTTGAAATGTAGAAGACACGCCACGTATATGACAGGCTGGCCACGCACTCTCTGACCTTAAAGATTTGGCAAGCATCCTTAGGTGGTCGATCCTTCCTTCTTTCCTTTTTTCCTTCCTTCCTTCGTTCCTTCCTCCCTCCCTCTTACCTTCTCTCTCTTACTCCCGCTAAATATAACCGAGTGTGGCACGGTCCAAGTTTAAAATGTAATCAGGGAAAGTGTTTCTGTCAGGTCGTCAGCGGCTGATCACAGTGAGGAAGCCAACCAATGCCAGGTGCTGTCAGCCTTGATGGCACCGTTGGCACCTGTCTGGAATATCAACAAGGCGGGGGGACCAGGAGCAGGAAGATGTCATCTTCACTATGTCAGGCCATAAACTAACAAGGCAAAGTCGTGCTGTGTTTAGTCCTGGTACTTAATCAGCAATGATGCCAGCTGGAGTTACCTGGAGCCCAGGTAATGGTTCACATTTGTTTCTATCCTGGCATCCTTATGCCAATAAAGCAGAAGTTTCCCCCCTGGCCAACAGTTACTCAGCACAGACAACATCCATCCTTGAACACATCAAAATTAGACAGCTTGGCCTGGCCCTTTGCCCACATATCTTTGGTCAGTTCTACCATCCTCTGGGCTGGACAGTCAAGGTCAAATAAGGTCATGCCTTTTTCATGGATATTCCAGCTAGTACAATGAAAATAAAAATTCTCTGTTCTCTTTTTTTCTTAATATCTTCCTCAGATGTCAGGAAAATATACTGTCTTGTAATTACAGCATTTCATGTGTGTGTATGTGTGTGTGTGTGTGTGTGTGTGTGTGTGTTCGTATGTGTGAGTGTGGCTTCGTGCATGTCACAGAATGGG
Organism: Zapus hudsonius; assembly: GCA_004024765.1. Taxonomy (NCBI): domain Eukaryota; kingdom Metazoa; phylum Chordata; class Mammalia; order Rodentia; family Dipodidae; genus Zapus; species Zapus hudsonius. The sequence goes on along the minus strand of PVHP010001978.1, from coordinate 73,988 downwards.
TGTGGAGGTAGAGCACAATTGCAGGGGTCAGTGCTCACCTGCTACCTTGTTTGAGGCAGGGTCTCTCATTCATGGTTGCCTTCACCAGCCTAGTTGATCTGTGAGCTTCCAGGGATTCTCCTGTCTCCTCCCCCCATCACCCCATAGGCACCCTGAAATTACAGAAACACTCATGCTATATAGCATCCAACTTTATGTGGGGATCCAAACTCAGGTACTTAGGTTTGCAGAGCAAGTACTTTACCCTTCGAGACATCTCCCATCCCTGGACTGAACATTTCTCCTAGATGTGTGAGTGAATGTGTGGCATCCCACCACAACAAGCTCCTGCCTTCACTTCTCCTACCTCCTGGCTGTCAATGAAAGGAATTCTGGCCCCAAGTCTCTCTTTGGAAATCAGAGCAAAGAGACTGGGCAGTTTTTCAAAAATGACAGTTGTTCAAGAGGAGTAAATTGGCTGAAGTTTTCTTTTTGGAGGAAATTTTGAGAAAATCCAGAAACCTAGGCAGAGAGAGAAGGGGAAATGAAAGCCAGGAGAGATGTAAAAAGTTTCCGCTGGAAATAAGAACTGTCTAGTCTAAGAGTTTTGAAATCTAAGCTCCCCACTCCATGGCATTGTGCAAAGAACAATGTCATCTCTTCCTGCTTCTTCCTTCCCTTCTCTCCAACATCTATCTCTTTCTGGCTTTACCTCGTGCCTGTTTGTAGCTTAGATCGCATGCACTTCAGCCCTCAGAATGGACAGGAGTCCAGGCTCCCACTCATGGACAGTGGCTGTTTGCCTTCTCCCTGAGTCAATAAGACCTTGGCCCTCCTCAGAGCTCTCGCCCAGCAATGCCAGGATGAGTAGGAAATGACCTCCTGGGTTTTCTCAGCTGCGGCCTGTGTGTGGTTAGTAGAGGGAGTGGGGATTCAGTCCCGTCCCTCCCAATGACAGGCTGGCTGGGCTGCTTTGTGAAATCCGATTATTTTAGTGGTTTCTGAGTTTTTGCATGCAGAGCTAGAGGAAACCTTGACTCTGCTCAGGGTCAGAAGGTTTCTGAGTGAGCTGGTCCAGAAGGTCAGTTCAGATTCCTCTCTCCATGCAAAGCCTGGGCCTCGCTGCCACCGCAAAGACCTAAGCTAAGGGTGGAGTGCTCCTTCAAGGAGAACGGCACTTCCTGTCTCCAAAGAGATCAAGAACCACAAGTTGTTCACTTCCTCTCACCCCAATCAAGTTCTCATCAATCCTGGAACCCCACCAGGCTAATTTTTCCCATGCAAATCCTCCTACCTGAAACGTGCTTGCTACGTCAGTTACTTCAGTCCTTCATGTAGACCTCACAGCTTCTATGGAAGTAGGTGCATGTGGTTGGTAGGCAGAATTCCAAAATACCCTCCCAAGATTTCCAGCCCTGATGAATGGACACACACCTCTTCCAGGAATGCATGATGGGCAGTTTTTTTGTTTTTTGTTTTTTGTTTTTTGTTTTTTTGCAAATACTATTAAAGTCCCAAACAAGTTACCCTTGGGACAGGGAAATTACCTGAGAAATCTAACCTCATCATATGTGCTCCTAAAGCGAGGGAGTTGATGGAAGAGAAATACAATGTACAATGAGGGTTTGATGAGACTTTAATGATTTGAAGAGAGAAGGGACCATATGACAGGGGACATGAGTGACCTTTAGGAATTCAGATTGCCTCCTGCTGACAGCCAGCAAGAAATGGTCCTATCACCAGGCAGAAATAAACTCTGCTGCCAACAAAAGTGAGCTTGGAAGTAGAGGTGTTGTTTTCCCCCCAGGCACCTCCTTTAACTTCAGCCCTCTGTGACCTTGTACAGGTTGTACAGTGATATACAGCGGGGGCCGTGACTGCCATGATGGGAGCTCTCATCTGATGAGGGGTGTTGTTTAAGCTCTTTCTCATTCAGTCTGCTGTGGAGGAAACAGGATGAGGAGGTTATGCCAGGGACCTAAAGTCAGTCAGATCACACCAGGTTTTGTCCACTGAGCGGCTGTCTCTAGAAGCCCTGCCCATAACCACCAGACCCCCCTCCTTTGACATCCAGAGGCCATAGACTGGAAAGTTCTTTCTGACAGCCTCCACTCATGCCCATCTCTCCTTGGCTATACACATTCCAGAGACACAGATGGTCACTCAGCTTTGCATGATGGTCTGCTGTGTCCAGATAGAACATCACAGAGCTTGGAGAGAGGGCAATGAACGGCCACTTGCTCTTGGCATAAAAAGTCCCAGCTTCTGCACAGTTGCTCTTATCCATCTGTTTCATGGTTTGCCATGGGTGGTAGATCCAGAGTAAATATCTACGGAGTGTGCAATTGGGAACAGATTTGAAGGACCCATTAGTTCCTATAGGGAAAAAAAAACCTTTGAACAAAGTTAGTCCCCCACCTACACTTCTCTATAAAAGTCTAAAAACAAAGCCATTCTGCTGAGAGAATCTGAGATTCCGGTCTGGGGTGCACCACCTAAATAATATCAAGTTCAGAAGGGGGAGGGGTAAAGGAAAGTTGAGAAAGTGTAGCTTGATGAAATGAAGGAATTTCTTTAGCATCCTGGGCTTTCTGAGGAGGAGGAGCCAAAGAAGTCTCCTGCGGAATAAAATATGGGAAATACAGAGACTTCAACTTAGCCAAAGCAATCCCTGCCCTGCCCCTTGGCAGGTGCTGGCCTGTGTTCTTCTCGTGATTATTCATTAAGCTGGAAGCTGTGGGTTCTGCTGGAGTATTCTTGAGTATGGCTCGGCACCCAGTGGGCATACCATTCTCAACAGCTGTGGCCTTCATGCGGCAGAAGGTACTGGGCGTAAATTACTACCTGTGATTATAGGCAGCCACTCACATATATGCCTAGTAAAAACCACAGTATGGAAAAATGGTTTAGTTCGCTTTGTGCGTTGTGCCCTGTCATTTGGCAGACCACCCCGTGTCTGCAATGGGAAATCAGGACAGAACTGAATTGGAGTGCCTTATGGGTGCCAACATCCAAGACTTTCCACCCATAGAGCCCAGCTTTAGTGGCCAAGCCCTGGGGGCAGCCAGGAGGATTTTGGCTTGAGCCAGAGACAAAGTGAAGTGGCCAGAAAAAAAAAAAAAAGTTGATTTTATTGGATTCACTAGTAATAAACCAGATAATAAATTTGGGAAGCCTCGGGAGACAGAGCACAGGGAAGGACTATGGTTCCTGAGAAGCCTGGAGTTAACTCAGCAAAACGTGGAGAGAAGAGGAGAAAATTAAAATATGCTGATATGAGGGTATTCGACCAAGAAGTTGGCCATGCAAACACGATGGTGGCCCGGAAGGAGATGGGGTGACTATCTTTTCCTGTGCTAAGGACTGAACTCAGGGTAGATCACCTACCTAGCATCTGCTCTGCCCCAGGCATGATGTGATTTGAAAGCCCCTTGGCAGAGGGGCTGCAGAGATGGCTCAGTAGGTGGGGCTGCTTGCCACAGCTTGGAGGTCTAAAAGAACCTGAGACCACCTGAGTTCCAGTCCACATAAATAGCTGGGCATGGCCACACGTGTCTGTAATTTCAGTCCTGTGGGGAACAGAGACTGGAGATCACTGGGGGCTCATGAGACAGCTCCAACTCTTTCTCAAGGAAATATGAAGGTGACCATGCAATGGGGGAAAGATGCTCAGCCTTCTGCACGCACATCTGCACAGGTGCGTGCAAACACACACACCACCACCACACATACTGTGCACACATACTTGGGAGAGAGGCTGATAAGTGAATAAAGATGTCCACCAAAGAAAAGCCAAGAGAGCTTTTTTTTTTGGGAGCCAAACCCAGCTCTCAGCAAACAGGCCCTCAGTCATTAACACTTGGGTTAAGCTCCACATCCATAGAGCATAGATAAATATTTTCTATAATACTAGCCAAGATTCAATCCATCCAGAAGAACAGATCCCCTCTGTTGGCCATGCCTCTCGTGGTGTCTTGGTTTTAGCAACTGAGATGGGATTTTTTAAAATAAATACTTCTGATTTCTTTACTGGTAGAAAAGTCACAATTTCTATAGGGAAGTGAATTTATCTGTTCTCACAGCTGGCCTCGTGCTATTTATCACCCTGATAAGAATTATGCATAACCAAGATCCACTTACTTCTACCTTCTGTGTTCCCCTAAGCACTCAGAAAGTCAGATGGACTGACCCCAATTTCATAATCAAATACATCCTCCTATATTAACCAAAGTTGCATTGCAGGATTTTGTTTTGTTTTTAACGGGGGTCACTGTATCCCACTGAGTTCAGGTAAGATCCACAGTTCCTGGAGTTATGCAGACATCGGCATTCTGAGCATATGTTCACTCTCCGAGGAGATAGTTTATTATACTTGCAAACTAGCCCCTGCATTCATCAAGATACTTTGGTTTCACAGGTCAGAAACAACTCAAAGTAGCTCAAGTCAGAACAGGAAATAGGAAGAGAGACTCAAGTAAGCAAACCTCAGTGAGAGAAAGAGAGAGAGAGAGAGAGAGAGAGAGAGAGAGAGAGAGAGAGAGAGAGAGAGAGAGAGAGAGAGAGAGAGAGAGAGAGAGGGCTGGCAGCATACAGCAGAAACAACCTTTAACCTGACAGGTTCACCTGTCCATCCTCATCCCTTCCTGCAGCTCACACACTAATAGATCTGTGTTTAGCATAATTAATCAGGGCATTATTGTAACAGAAAGGTGAGAAATACAAATGGATCTCCTCATATCATTTGCTATCAGGAAATTTTAAATATCCAGGGTGGATTTTCCTGCTACTTCAACTAGCCTGAAGCCCTCGACAGAGAACACTTCATGAGCTGTGCAGCCCTCCCTAGGTACCGAGGATATCTAGAGAGTTGAAAGTGAATCCTTAAGCCATGGGATCCCCCCCCACATTTCCTAAACCAGTTATGAAAAGGGAAATTAGGTATCACATTTGTTTCCTGGGGTTGCCATAACAACCTCCCCTGTCTTTGCCATTGATAGTGGTGGGGACATTCTCGCTCAAGTTGCTCGCTTGCCATGCAAGCGTGAGGACAGAAGTTCAGATCCCCAGAGCTCACCTAAAAACCAGATACAGTGTGGCACATACCTGTGATCCCAGCCCTGGGGATGCGGAGACAGGAGGATCCCTGTCTCTGGGCTGGCTGGCTATCTAGTTTTGTTGAATTTATGAGCGCTAGGTTCAGTGAGAGACACTGTATGCAATTGAGGATGATACCTGATATCAGTCTCTGTGACCACAGCACACACCTGTTTGCACAACTGCACATACGCTGCCCATTCATATACAAACATTAGTATACACATGCACATACAAACGACGGTAGTAACAGAGCTTTACTACGTTACAGTTCTTGAGGACAACAATCTACACACCAGAAAGACAACCTCCCTCCAGAGGCTCCAGGGAGACTCTAGCCTGGCTTCTTCCAACCTCTAGTGGCTGGTGGCATTCCTTGTCCTATGGTCATCACTCCAGTCTCTGCTTCAGGTCATGGCACCTACTCTGTCTCTGTGAGTCTGTGTCTCTCTCCTTCAGGACACTTGTCATTGGACTTAAGACCCACCTTTTAGGACTTGTTTGGTTTTTTTTTTTTTTTCAGGACCCATTCACAGGTTCAGAGAGCAAGCCAGGAGCATGTCAATAGGGAGGTCACCATTCAGCCATATTCCATTACAAATACAAATTCATGTATTTCAAAACTCTTTAAAGCCTTTTAGATAAAAGAGAATCAAAGATCATCTGTCAGATAATCTTTCCAATATAAAATAATGATATGTTGCAGTATGAAGTAAATATTAAATAGTTGCAAAAAAAAGTAGGTCAAAGGGAAAATAAGGAGACACAGAACCAATGGGGATTTCTCACAGTGTTTGCCAAGAAAACCTGCCCACCAGAGCCAGCTCTACTCAAGGAATCACCAGCCATGTCTATAAAATAAAACCAGCCAGGGGCCCAGGAGAACACAATGATTCCTGGTAATGACCCAGCAGAGGACTGACTGTCTTCCACCAAGCTCTCTACTTACCCAACAGAATATGCTGTATATAAGGAACGGCCTGCTGTAACACATTCTTGAGGAAATGTCTCATTGTGGATCCCTCAGCATAAGTAGATGAGACAGTGCCCCACAGAACCTCTGGGTCCCACAGCCCAGTCCTGATTCTCAGACGTGCTGACTCCCTCAGGAAAGAAGACAGCCTTGAGATTCTAGGGCAGCAGACAGCAGGCATCTTCTGGGCCATTCCCTATGAGCCTTATCTTTTCAGCTAAGCTTTTGATGGACACTGAGTGACAACTGCATTAAGATAAAACTCCCAGCACCACTTGGTCTGCAGCTTTTCAAGGTTGTCACTCTGCATGGAGAAATAACTTGGGAATGAACTGAACTTGAGAAACAAAAGGTTCTTTGTGTAGGTTGTGGAGTTAAGCAGGTTGGGTTAGTGGACTCCGTGCCATTCTCCTCTGCACAAAGGAAAGCCAAAGGTCTATAGGCCAGCTGGATTCTCCTCACTCGAGTTCAATTCCACGGTACCCTTATAAAGCCAGAAGCACAAAGTGGTACATGTGTCTGAAGTTTGTTTGTAGTGCCAAGAGGCCCTGGCATCATGCCCATTCTCTCTCTCTCTCGTCTCACAAATAAAGATTTTAAAAATAATAATAATAAGCTATATAGACATGGCTACAAAATTTGGGGCTGGAAAAATCCAAATTTATTATAGCCAAATTAAAACCATCAATAAAGCAATCATTGGATACTTACTGTGCCCATGACCCGCCACGTTAAACTCATTGCGAAATGAACATCCAGGTAGCCAAAGTAGGTGACAGTCTGTCCTGTTATTAGCAACAAACCCATTAGAAGAAGTGGGAGAAGCCAGCCTAAACAGGACAAGCTTGGATGTATAGCAGCTGATCCACAGCCCTTCCTTTTGGTTGCCACGGGGTCTGTGACCTGTGAAAGCCACTTGGAGTTTGTGACATTAAAGCCATTGAATATGTATGTATGAAAAGTTCATCCTCGTTCTCCAGGCAGAGACTGCTGGGCCCCACTCATCAGATGTATTATTTACTTGTGGACATAAATTATCCAGCAGACACCCCCAGAATAACTGCACTGCATTGAGATGACCAGCTGGCTCTCTCTGGTCCTCCAGGTCAACCTTATAAAAGGAAAACTTCCTGTCCTGCCAAACAAAAGGGACCAGGGTGACCTTTTCATCATCAGGACTCCTCACAGGATTTGGGGCTACCTTGTTTGTTGATTTATTTAGCGAAACCCTCTCTGGATCCTAAGCAAACTCTTGAAAGATGGTGGGGGATTGAATGGAGGCTCCAAAAAAAAAATCCCTATTTCCACTTCCTAATATATGGATTAGGACTTTACTTGGGAGAAATGTTGTTAGAAATGTAATTAAGAATAAATTTTTTTGAGGTCATGTCTCAGTCTAGCCCAGGCTGGTCTGGAACACACTCTGTAGTCTCAGGCTGGCCTCAAACTCACAACAAACCTCCTACCTCTGTCTCTCAAGTGTTGAGATTAAAGGTGTGTGCCACAACACCTGGTGAGAATAACCTTGTTAATGTCCGTGTGTGTGTGTGTGTGTGTGTGTGTGTGTGTGTGTGTGTGTGTGTCTGTGTGTGTGTGTGTGCATTTGTTGTGTGGGTACATATGTGTGTGCAGGCTTGCATGTAGTTGGAGGCCAGAGCACAGCCTCAAGGGACACTCCTCAGGAATGTTATCCACCTGTTTTTGAGACAGTCTCTCATTGTCTTGAAGTTCACCAAATAGGCTAGGCTGAGCCAGGGACCCTCCTGTCTACACCTAACCAATACTAAAATCACCAACACATATGTACCACTATGCCTAGCATCTTTAGGTGGGTTCTGGCAATCAAGTTCAACTGAACCATCTCCTCAGCCCCCAAGAAGAACTTTTCATTGACTTAGTTAAGTTGAAATAAGGATATCACACTGGATTACCTAAGTGTTCCCTGAATCCTGTGCCAAGTGTCCTGGTAAGAGAAAGGTCACACAGTGACAGAAAAGGTAGCCAGAAAGGAAGAGGTTGGAGTGAGTTGGCCCCAGCTAAGGAACACCAGTGACCTGCAGAAGCTGGAAGAAGCAGAGAATGGACACTCACCTGGAGCCTCCAGAGGCTGGCATTTTGTTTTCAAAGTATTCCAGGGCTATGAGAAAACATGTTATTTCGAGCCACAGCCTCCATAGGACACTAGTAGAAGCATAGAAACTTGTTTGCCCAGGTATCTAAAATGTCACTAGTACATAATAGATGTTGTGATAATTCGAATGTGGAGTGTCTCCCGTAGCCTCATGTGTTTGTGATTAAGCTTCATTCATACTCAATCCTCAACTGGTGGAACCTCTGGAAGGTGGAGCCTTGCTGGAGGAGGTGTGCCACTTGGGGACGGGTCTTGAGGTTTATGAGTCCAGCCCTACTGGATGTTCAGAGCTAGTTCACACTGGCTGTCACCTTCCAGCTGATATGACCAGATGTGATACCAAGCCTCTGCTCAGCCATGATTTCCCTGCCATGGTGAAACTTCCCCTTGAAACTGTTAGCGGAACAAAACCTTTTCATCTATATGCTGATTTTGGTTGCGTGTTTTGTCCCAGCAATGCGGAGGTAATGGCTCAATAAATGTTTGGTGAATGAATAAAGAAGGCAGTTTTAAGTTCATAGCTCAGAAAATCTGGGTTATATCCTGGCTCTGTTTTATAAGTGCCATGAAACCCAGGCCTCAGTTTCCTGGTCTGTGAAGTGGAATGTCTTATGTTCCCAAGAGTGGCAGGGAGTACAGAGTCCTAGTGGGCTATATAATGCACTGAGCAGGGTTCCTGGTTCACTCAACACCAGGAGTGAAAGACTGCTGATTGGTTTCCCTCCTGTGTTCCATGTGAGCTATTTGATATCCAGCTCTCTCCACTTGGGTTAGATGCTTGGGCTGATGATGAAGGAGCAACAATGTGTATGGTTTCCTGTTGCCAAGGAAAAGCAGTCTGGTTATTGCCCTTACTTGAATCATCCACAGCTGGTGTGTCCAGAGAGAAAACATCTGAGTTTTTAGGTACCTAGAGCTTGCGGGTGGAGAGAAAGCACAGCAGGGCTCCCATCTGCAATGAGCTAACCTCTCTCATAACCTAGTCCCCCATGCACAACACACACACACACACACACACACACACACACTGCAGATTTTAGAAATGTCTCCTTGTTCTATAACAAGGCATGTGTTCAACAGGCTGATCTCCACTCATCTTTCTCTTCAAACCAGTGCCTTTAGGGAGTTGGTGTCCCAGGTCGCTGCTGACCCCCATCCAGCACTGTTCAGCACAGAGTTAGCCTTCCTCCTCACTTAATCCTCACAACAGCTCCAAAGGCAGGTACCATTATCAGCTGCTTTTTCATACAAGGAAAGGGGCTCATCCAGGCTAGGTTGCACAAGAAACTGGATTTCAACGTTGGAGCTTTTTAACTCCAGACTTGAAAATGTAGCACTGAGTTTAATTTCATCTCCTATCTCGGGCTGTGTCCTAGAAACAGAGATGGGAGGAAATGCAGGTTAAGAAGGCTTAGTGGGAAGTTTGTAAAGTGTTGACCCTTCCCATCAAAGCCCAGAGATTCGAGAGGCAGAGTTACATCCAGCACCTTCCATGGAAGTGGAAGCCATGATGACCTTCCTGAGGACCAAGCAATGAGCATCAAAAGCTTTAACAATGAGGACTGAGGAGATGATGGCTCAGTGCATAAAGTAGTTTCCATGCAAGCATGAGGACATGAGTTCGAATCCTTGGCACCCAGGTGGCAACATATACCTGTAATCCCAGTGCTGAGGACTCAGAGACACGGGGAATTTTTCAGGACTTCCTAACTGGCTAGTCGGGCTGAATCAGTGATCTCATGGCTCTGTCAGAGTCCCTGTTGCAAAAAATAAGGTGGGCAGTGATTGTGGAAGACACTGGATGTTGATCCCTGACCTACACACACACACACACACACACACACACACACACACACACACACATGCTTTAAAAATGGTTCAGCCCATTAACCTGGTTCTGATTTTTGTTCCAAAAATGTTTGACATCTTTATAATCACCATCAAAACACCACTACTGGTAGAATCTCCCAACCAAATTCTGATTTCATTCTTGGGTTCCATCACAACACTGTCACTTGTTAGAGGTGTCACAAGTCATTGTCACCAACACCTGCTTCCTACATTTTTTAAATGGAAAGACTAATACCAGTGCTGACCTTACAAAGAGTTCCTATAAGGCTTAAATGGCTTCGAATCGTGAAATGACTAAAACGGGCATAAAACCTGGAAGATCTACATAATGGGATGGCAAAAGAAATGGCGTTAATGGAGCAGGGACTAGTTGGAAAGGAGGGGCAAAGAAGAGGGGAACAGAGGAGCATGTGGGAGGGGGTATGATCAGTATGCATTGTGTATATATATGTCAATTAAGAAAAACAGCGTCTGGAACAATATTGATGCTGTATAAGGGTGACTTAGCTGTTTCTCTTATTTAAACCCATTTGGGGTCCTATGAAAGGTGCCTTTTTTTAGTTCATTGGGACAGAAGTCCATGTGGTTTCCACCGCTGGGATGGCTTGTGATACGCTGGTTCTCTTTCAGGTCCTTCTCATTCAGAAGTCCATGCGGTTCCTTGGGTAGGTCTAACTCAGCTGCTGAGCCAAGGTCATGGGTCTGCAGGGCCAGGAGAGGGTCAGCATCATTAATCCAGAGTGACAAGCAGAGATCCATTGTGACATAGTGTGAAACTGGGTGACTCACAAGAATATTTACCTATAAATTTACCTATAAAATACATGCCTATAACCTAACCCCTATTGCAAACTTATACATTTAGGTCTCTCTTCCAAATGCCCGTGCTATGTAATAGGCAGTAAGACAAAGTTCAAACACTTTTAAAAACAAGCATGATCTGGTAAACCCTTGATGATGGTGAGCCACAGGATGTAGGTTTTTAAACCTCCTGAATTTTCTTGCTCCACTCAAAATATTGTCTTTAGACCACATTTTTGCTCTCTGCACTAAGGAAAGTGTGGAGCAGAGAGAGGTGTCCTATCCATTCATCCAACATCAACATTTTCTAAGTGTGTGGGATGTGCGCCTAACATATTTATTTCAGGATTGTACAGTTAGATGATGATGTAACATATGCCTATTTATTTCAGTATTGCACAGTTAGAGGATGGAAGAGAAAGTGATATTTAAAGAGATCAACACGGCATCTTTTGCAACGAACACACATGTTAGTGTTTGTAAGTATGCCTGGTTATTACTTTGTTTGTTACTGAGACACATACCTGACCAAAGCGACTTGAGGAGGGAAAGGTTTATTGCAGCTTACAGATTGAGGTTATAGCCCATCATGGCAGGGAAGCCTTGGTGGAAGGAGCTGATCACTATCAGTCGCCAATGAGGAAGCAGAGAGTACTGAATGCTGGTGCTCAGCAAGATCTCTCCTTTTGAATTCAGGTCAGGACCTCAGCCCATGGATTGGTGCCACCCTTAATTATGGTGTCTTCCCACCACAATTAACCTAATCAATATAATCCACCACAGGGCATGCCCAGGGGTTCATTTCCTGGGAGTTTCTAATTGACAATCAATACAAACCATTACGTGTTTATTAGGTTGCAGCGAGTCAGACAACTAAATGCTTGATGACTCAGATTTGCTTATTTTGTTTTAACTATTCAGTAGCATTTTTTATTTTTGCTGCATGGAAGATATAGAAAGAGCATATGAGGCCCTGAGGAAGGCTTTTGTGCTGTCTGTGAAAAATATTAAATTGCTCACAGCCCAAAATCCATCATAGCAATTTGAGGGCTGTCATCAGAGGATTAAGTGTGTGATTTCCTCATGATTTCATGGCTCCAGTCCAGTGTGTCCAACCTCAGTATCACTGAAATGTGGGGACAGATAAGTTCCTGTGGTGAGGCTTGATTCTTTTCCTTGGAGGGCCTTTATGGCACTTCTCAGCACTCCCTCCACCAGTTACGGCAACCATCGATGTCCTCAAACATTGTAAAACGATCCACGAGGGGTGCAAGCACCCTTCCTTGAAAGCTGCAAACAGTCTTAGGAAGGACACCGTCTGTGGCTGTGAGGCCCCTGTTCTGTGAAATGTGATGTCACAGGGAAGGTCAGAGCTCCCTGGCCTAGTGTTCACATTGCAGGTTTCTGTGCATATGAGGAAATGTCCCATGAGCCTAGTTTAGTGCTTAGCTCCATGGCCAGGGCTCAAGTTTACCTGGAAAGCCTGGCTTGGCTAGAAGGCATCTGCTAGTCTCCTGCTAAGAGTCCCTAAACTAGCAGTCATCCTTCTGTGCTCCTCCAGGGCATCCATCCAGTCTATCCAGATCCTCAGCCATCAGTCTCAAAGTTGCATGGGAGGGAGAGATGCAAGTTCCTCACTGAAGTCCTAGCCTGGCTCTCCCAGAATGCCCCGCCTAGCATGCTACAGTCCTCTGGCTCAATCTGGAGCCATCTATACTCAGATCTGTGACAGACAGCGATGACACTCTGTCAGCAGAATGAGCGAGTCTGGCCACACTGATAAAACCATGAACAAACATCACATCCGGGCCATAATGTTAGCTCAGATCTCTCCATGTGTTAAGAAAATCACTTTATCCTTAGTCCTCAGCTACATCCAACTAACATTTCCTATGACACCCTCAACCGAGTGTCTAGAAACTGTACAATGAGGATACTATCCATGCCTGGATTGAGTCTTCTCACAGATCGTGTAGGCTTAAAGAACCCTCCTCTTGAGGTAGAGGCTGGGACAATCAGGAAAGGAGTCCTGGGCTGAGAACTTCTGCATGGAGTCCGAGAGTATTAAATGTCCATGCTGTGATTGGTATATAGAGTGCTAAGAAAAAGCTTGCTCTCCCAAGCCAGGCACCATATTCACACCACTGCTGTGAAGCTGCCACACACCAACCCTGAGCAAATTCAAGTCAGTTTCCCCTCCTGAAACATGGGTTAACAGTGGACCCGCCTCGTGGATTGAGGATAACGAGCTGAGAACATACTCAGAGCACAGGCTGCATAAAGATATGAGAGCCTGTGGAGGGAAAGCCAAGTGTGCCAGAGACAGAAGGATCCATCTAGAGAGACAGAGGGGATGGCGGTGCAGCAGGGAGGAGTTCCAGCAGAGCCCTCGGCTGTTGCCTGTCACTGGGCCTTTGAGTCCCTATGGGAGCTGTTTCACTGAAAATGCAGATCCAATGACAGGCTCATTGTGCAGCCTGCTTTCAGCATCCGTGAAAGGATGGAGAAGCTAATAAGCGTAACCTTGCTCTGCAGCGTAAAACCATCCACGCCCACCCCTCCCCATGACAGCATGGGGAAGGAGGTTCTTAGGATGGGGGCTTTGAACTTGTTCTCAGTGTCCAAGATACATAACTTGCCCTTGTCACCACCACTGTGTGCCAAGACTCGGGGTGAAGCACCTGTCTGTTCCACTCTCCTCTACCTCTGGGCTTGCATTCAGCTCATCTCCTGCAGTCATTGGTTCAGACGTCACAGTGTTGCCCACACCACCCACTCCCTAAAAATCAAGCTCTGACTCGGGAGCTGGCTACAGCGCCAACTCTAAGCATGGATCCACTCCTGGCCTGCCCTTCGGGGCTCCTTTCATTTCACCATTACTGTTCTCATGCTCCCTTGGGAAGTCAAGGGAGAAGCAATTAGGAGCTCACTTTGGGGTCTGGTGGGTCATTCGCATTGCCAGCTAGCCACCATGGACCTCATTGGGCCTCAAGGGCACAAGAAAAATGGGGGACCCGGGGGTAATTGCTGAGAAAAAGATGGAGCGGGAGCTGTGCTCTTTGAGTCTACTTCGTCAGCCTGTTTATGATGTCCACAGGATGGTGATGGAAAGGCGACATCTGTGACTCCTGGTTGGTTGAGTGCCTGGCTCTACAGAGATCGCACACAGCCAGCAGGAAGCAGTCCTGGCATCTGAGAAACAGTCCATTCAGATGGCAAACCCTGACAGGCCTCTTCTAAAAGCCACTTTCCTTCTCAGCTCCAATCACATCTAGCCCATGTTATGGACATTCTCTTCCTCGGGAATTGGCCAAGAAAATCAAAAAGGTTCATTAGAGAGGAATGCTGACTTCGCTAAAATGAGGCATCTGGGCTGGGGAGATGGTTCCATGGACAAGCTTGAGGACCCAAGTTTGTATCCCCAACACCCACGTAAATGCTGATGGACATAACGTCCTGGATCTTGGGAGACAGGCAGGGGACTCCTGGGGCAAGCTGGCTGGTTAAACTAACCAGATTGTCGAGCTCTGGTTCAAACGAGAGACTCCACCGCAATAAATAAAGTGGAGTGAAATGAGGAAGACGCCCCATATCAACCTCTGGCCTCCACACGCACATGCTCACATGTGTACACACACACACTTGTGTGCACACACATCATACATGCAGCACAACACACATGTACACACAAAGGAAAGGGAGGAAGTGGGGGAAAGAAGAAAGGGAGCAAGAAAGAAGGAGGGAGAAAGGAAGGAAGGGAAGAAAGAAGGAAGGGGAGGGAGACAGAAAAAGAGGGAGGGATGAAGGCAGGTAGGGAGGAATAGAAGGAAGGAAGGAAGGGAGGGAGGGAGGGAAGGAGGAGGAGGAAGGAACGAAAGAAGGGAGGGAGGAAGGAAGGGAGGAAGGGAGGGAGGGAGGGAAGGAAGGGAGGAAGGAGAGGTTGATTAAAATAAGTGATGTGCCAGTTGCTCAGTAAGTGTTTGTGGAGTGTGAACTGTTGCAAGTACTTGTCACAAAGTTGTTAAGGCTTCAGCCCAGGCCCTTCCTCCCCTGTGGATTCTGGGAGATTTCCAGTTGGGCTGTGAGTGCAGAGAGAATCTGTGCTTGGTTGCATACAGTCATGATCCCTGCACTCTGAGGCTCAGGCAGGAGGATCACTTGAGCTTAGGGATTTGAGACCAGTCTGGACAACCTAGCAAGACCTTTACAAAAGAAAAAGAAGTAGTGAGAGGAAGAGGAAGAAACATGAGATTTCATAAGCAAGGACTCTTGGTGATCTGGTTTCTTTCTCATTGTCATTTTAATGTTATGCTCATGTTTCTTAAAGACCCCCCCACACACACACAAGCTTACAATTCATACTAGCTATAGTCCCCACAAAACATGGATTCTTTTCTGCTAGAGAAGAAATGTCAGTGTTGGAGAAGACTTTACCAAATTCATCTGAGCTGAAGGGTGTGGGTAATTAAATTTTAAAAATCAATGCAAGCCGGGTGTAGTGGCTCACGCCTTTAATCCCAGCACTCGGGAGGCAGAGGTAGGAGGATCGCCTTGAGTTCAAGGCCACCCTGAGACTGAATTCCAGGTCAGCCTGGACTAGAGCGAGACCCTACCCTACCTCAAAAAAAAAATGCAGAAAATATTATTTCTAAGGCCAAGATAAGAACACTAAAACCAACATATGGATCAAGCAGATGCAAGATTTAATTGAAAGCTAAGTACCATAGAAAACACTGTAATACTTTCATGACTTTCTAACAAAATACTTCTGGAAACTTGGAAAACAAGAAAGGGAACCCGTATGAACTCTATTCTAACAGACTCAGAATGCTAGTACAATTCCAAGAGATTCTTCCCCCCAAAGTTTGGAAGGTGATGGATCTTCTGTTGCAGGAATCTTGTCTGAGAAACTAATGGCCAGTTATTTATAGGAAAAATTACCCGGTGCTCACTTTACTGAAGAGTGAGGAGGGGTCAAAAGAAATCCAAGGCGGAGCTTTGCCTTTGAGAACCAAGAGCTCAGTTGAGAAGTTAACTTGCAGCCTGAACCCTTCACATTGGTCCCAATACTACAGCATATTGACCGATCAACTGGGTTTACTACAAAAAGAATTTTTTAAAAAATATATTTATCTGAAAGCAGAGAGAAGACAGAGAAACTGGGGGTGCCAGGCCTCCACCTGCTGTAAATGAACTCCAGATGCATGTGCCATCTTCTGCATCTGGCTTTATGTGGGTACTGGGGAATGAAACCTGGTTGTCAGGTTTTGCAGGCAAGTGCCTTAACCACCAAGCTATCTATCTGTCCAGCACCCCAAGACCCAGATTTTATGCTATGCTTTTAAAAAACTTTTTATTGATAGCTTCCATAATTACAGACCATAAACCATTATAATTCCCCCCCACACCCTCCATCATATCTCCTCCCCCTCTCATTACTCTCTGTTTTGTTTTGGTGTCATCATCATTTCCTCCCATTATGTGTAGGTATTATCAGGCACTAGGAAGTCATGAATATCAAGGCCATTTTGTGTCTGGAAGTTTGCGTTGTAAGTAGTCCTACCCTTCCTTTGGCTCTTACAATCTTTCCACCACCTCTTCCGCAATAGACCCTGAGCCTCAGGAAGTGTGATAGAGATGTCCCAGTGCTGAACACTCCACTGTCACTTCTTCTCAGTTCTATGGTGTCTTTTGAGTTATCCCAGTGGTCACCAACATCTGAAAAAAGGGAAGACACTCTAGCTAAAAGTGAGAGTAGCATTATTATATGGGTATGAATATAAAACCAAAAGGGCTTAAAAGGCAGGTGGGTGGGCATAATATATGTATTTACCTAGACAACAATGGGCATTACTCCACTAGGACTCATGACCTCTCTGGCATAGGTTTTTGACTAGGTCTTCAATACCAGGCTCCCTTCCATGGAGGGGGCCTCCAGTCCAATTAAAGAGCAATTGGATTCCCCCACAATAGACGTGCCACTATTGTACCTGTTGGCACATTTGGCCTGCCTGGCCAATCTTAAGGCTTGCAAGGTCCACTGCTGTTCACCACCGTTGATGACTTCTCCCTCCCAGAGCTTTTTCAGGCTTTCTGTCAGCTGGTTAACAGGGAGGAGATTTCCAGCTCAGCTCCAGCTTGATTTCTCAGTGACCTGCAGCCCAAGTATATATGGTCTTCAGCAATAGGGTCTTATCATCTCATTCTGCTGGGCAACCAAGAGCCATGGCAATGGCCTGTAATGTTTTGGGGGCCTCAGGAACCTCCCTGGCCAACAACTCACTGGAAGGGATCCCATCCCTGGAACTGAAATTTTTCTAATAACAATCTATGCCTACTGGGTGTGCCATTATCCAAAGAAGTAAGTTTCCATATGCCTTATTCTAAACCTCTTAAATTTTGATTATCCCTCCTTCCACTCCTCCTTTATTCAATCCCTTCCCCTGGCCCCACTTAGGCCATTTAACCCTTAGTAATCTGTTTATTTACATACATTCATACATACATACATACATACATACATACATATATACATACATTACCTTCCCCTTAAGTCTACCCTCTTCTCCCTCCCTTATAGCCCCTGTCTAGCTTTCTGGGCTCTACTACTTACATTCACTCCAACTCACATACAAGTCTAAATAAACACTTGTAGCTAGGATCCACTTATGAGGGAGAACATGAAGTGTTTGGCTTTCTGGGCCTGAGTTGCCTCACTTAGTATAATCTTGCCAGATCCATCCATTTCCCTGCAAATTTCATAATTTCAGTTTTATTTACTGCTGAATAGTACTCCATTGCATAAATGAACCACATCTTCATCAGTTGAGGGACATTGAGGCTGGTTCCATTTCCTAGCTATTATAAATAGAGCCACAATAAACATGGATGAGCAAATATCTCTAGGGTAGTGACTGAGTTGTTAGGATGTATGCCAAGGAGTGGTATAGCTGGGTCAAATGGTAAATCTATTTTCAGCTGTCTCAGGAACCTCCACACTGCTTTCCATGATGGCTGTACCAAGTTACATTCCCACCAACAGTGTCGAAGGAAGGGTTCCTGATTTTCCAAATCCTCACCAGCATTTATTGTCATTTGTTTTCTTGATGATAGTCATTCTGACAGGAGCTTTAATTTGCATTTCCCAGATGGCAAAAGAGGTAGAACACAACAAAAAGAATTTTACATGGGTGTCTCCTGGCCTCATTCCTGCCTTCCTGTCAGAATCCCAGACACCAATGATTAGGGTTCCATGAGCATCTGCCAGTCATCCACCCTAACCCATGGGATGGGATAAAGGGCTATTCATGCCAGTGTTCCCCCTGCCACAGCTCCTTCTAGAATTGCTCAGAAATAAATGGCTCTGCGAAATGAGCTGGAGTTTAAGCAATGAGAAGATAATTAAGGTATTATCACCAAATTCCTCCCCAGGGAGCCTCGGTGTGAGCTCTCCAAGCAGGGTGTCGTTTTAACATCTTGGTAACAGTGGATCTTGAAAAATATAACTTCTGTGACATGCAATTTGAAGAGCTACTCTTGACAGAATTTGGTATCTTTGCTCCTAGAAGAGAAACTGTGGCCAGATGCCAAAAAGAGACTAGTTCTTTCAGCAGAAAAGACAGAAGGTTTGTTTTTTTCCTCCCCCTAAGATCAGTTTTAGTTCATCCTGACTCAGGAGAACTGGGAAGTTTAGCAGATGACACAGTGGGAAAAAGGAAGGCTGAGAGAGGTAAGATTTCTGAAAATTTTAATAAGCGAAGCAGTTACTTTCTTATTGCCAGGACAAAACAACCAACCCAAAGCAGCTGATGGGATAAAGGGTTTATTGCACCTTACAATAAACTTACTCTGTTGTGGTCAGCTTTCTAGTTGCTGCGCAGAAAGAACCCAAGCAAAAGCGGCTTATGGAGGAATGGGTTTATTTGGCTTACGGACTCGAGGGGAGACTCCATCCTGGCAGGGAAAACGATGGCATGAGCAGAGGGCTGGACATCACCTCTGCCACAGCACTGCAAACAGCTGCAGGAAGGTGTGCCAAATACTGGCAAGGGGGAGCTGGCTTATAACCCCATAAGCCCGCCCCAACAACACAGCTCTAGTGAGGTTCTAATTCCCGAATTGCCATCAGCTGAGGATCGATCTATCGGAACACATTCATTTGTTTGTGGGGGACACCTGGATCAAACCATGACACAGTCTCAAGGGGAAGTTTTAACCTGGCTGGGAAAGCATGACAGAGCAGACAGTTAAGCACCATATCTGGTCACATCACCAGAGGAAAGCTGGCTCACATCATCACCTATCAGGTAAAAGTTAGTAGTCTAAAAGAGCTAGCTCTAAACATCCAGCGGGCAAAACTAATAAACCTCTAGGTCCACCCCCAGTGACACACCTCCTCCAGAAAGACCCCACCTCACAAAGACTCCAGAACTCTCCTAAATCACCACCAGCTAGGGACCAAATATTCAAGCCTCATAAGCCTATAGGGGACATTTCATTCAAACCACCACATATAGCAAGCATGTGATGTCCAAAACCATGCAAGTCTATATTCTCTATATACTGGGGCTTCAATAAGTTATGGTTCCAATTACTGTCTTTCTAGAAAAATACATAGGATGGTTCTCACAGCCCTCTGCATGATCACGGGTGAGATAAGAAGCGTATTCATTTTCTAACCAATACTTACCAGGCATCTGTCAAATGTCACTTGCTGAGGACCCAGTGTTCATAAAAACCAGAAATAGACTCTGCCCTATGGTGCTTTGGGTTTGGATAACCATAGCAATGGTGAAATGATGAGTGTAGATATATGGAGGAGAGAACCATTATACGATAGAACGCAGGAAGGAGGGCCTGGGACCTGTGCAGGGGATGATATAGATTCCCACAAAACTGACACCTGAGCTGGTAGAGGAAAAGATGTAAGGATCCAGGCATAGTGATGCACACCTATAATCCCACCACTTGGGAGCCTGAGGCAGGAGGATAACAACATGAGTTCCAGGCCAGCCTGAGCTATAGAACAATAGAGAGAAGATGGGAAACCAAGAGAGGAGGAAAAAGTGCCCAGGCTGGGGAAATAGCATGTGGCTATATTTCCAGCCCTTGAAGCTGGAAAGGATAGAGAGCTGTAAATCCAGTAGAACCTTGCTCATGGTGAAACGTCCTGCAGTTGCCTTGTGATCAGAAGTACCTATTAGCAGTGAAAGTGTGGCTGGCATGCTGCTGAGCTGAATTGGTAATTTTATGTAATTTTACTGAATTTAAATTTAAGTTTCTACCTAGTAGGAGCTTCTTGATTGATGTTAAAGAAGTTGGCTGTAGCAGTTACCGTCTCATTGCTGGGACAAACACTTCGTCAGAAGCAGCTGTCCTCTGGGATGAAAAGATGTCTTTCAGGCTTACAGTTTCCAGGAAAAGTTTCACAATGGTGGAGAAATGTTTTTGCCTCTGGGGGCGCCGTTGGCCGCTGCAGAGGGAAAACAGAGAAGTGGTGGGAGCTGAGCGAGCTGTCCGCTGTCTCAGGGCTGGGGTCCACAGAGCTGGGGGATGGCGCAGGGGGGTCCGGCTAGGCACAGAGGTGAGATGTGTATAGTATATCCATGTGGTTCTTTATTCAATTGGGGGAACTTACATTTATAGGAAAAAGGGGGGAAGGGGGATGGGGGATAGGGAAGAGAAAAGGAGATTGGTTGATGGGGGTGGTGAATTAGCGGCCTGCACTGGGATAGGTGGGTGAGGAAAACCTGAGAATACCTCATTTGGGGGCCTGAGTGGTCAGAAATACGTGATTTTAGCCACAGTCCGTGGGGATGGGTACAAGGAAGTTTTTCTGATACCCATGCTGAGATGGAAATGCTGGTTTCTGTGGCTAGCCCATGGGGTTGGGAGTCAGGGTTGATGGAGCCGGGAAACACCTACCAAATTATCGGGGTTTCACCTCACTCATACATCCTTAACCCTTTGTTCTCCGTGCCCTCAGTAGCAGTGCCAACAGGCAGTGCCCAACAGAGGAAGCTGTTAATTAATCCACAGCAGAGAGAACAGCCGGAGATCAAGTTGGCTCTGAACACACAGTAGGGCTAGACTCCTCAACCCCAAGGTCCAACCTCAGCAACACACCTCCAGCAAGGCTCCGCCTCCCAAAACTCAGCCAGCTGGGGACTAAGTAGGAAGCTTCATAAAAATATATACATATATATATATGTATATATATATGTAGGTATACATAATCTGAGGCTATGGGGGATATTTATATTCAAACCACCACACTGGTGTATTTAACTGTAGTGAAGACATTGAATGTTATTTAGCATGCTGACAGGATTATAACAGGGTTTAGGAAAAGCAATCTTTCTTGTGACAGTAAGGAGAACAGATCAACAGGAATCTGGAACTGGTAGACCCAGCGGGAGGCTATTGAAGAAATAGGTAATTTACACTTGGGTGGTCCTAAGCGGTGGAGATAAGAGTGGTGGACAGACAAGAGTTGGTAAGGCAGTAACACCTACATGGCTGACGGTATAGGAGACATTGTGGAGAGGGAGGGAGAATTTGGGAAAACTTCTGGGATTCCAAGATTAATAGTGGTATGTGTCAGTATGCTGGTTCCCTTCAGCACTCAGAATCCATCCTCTGGCTTCCATATGTTCTGTTGCTGGAGGGTAAGATGCTCATCTACCCTCACCTTTGGGAAGATCCATACACAGGTGGGGAAACCTAGGAGGACAATGGCCGCAGGAAAGAAATCCCTGAAACCTCTGAATGGAGCATTGTTTGGGAAGGAGATCTTTGCAGATTAGATGAAAAGGTAATCCTAGATTATCTCAGTTGGTCCTAAATGGCATCAGAAGTGTCCTTATGAGAGAGAGAGAAGAGAAAAAAAGCAAGGCAAGTACAGAGACATTAGCCACAAGCCATGGAATACCAGGAGAAATGATGAGTGGTGCTGATTATAGGCCTGTAATCCCAACACACTTGGAAGGAAAAACCAAGTTTGAGGGCAGCCTGGGCTATAAAACCAGTTCCAGCCAGCCAGGTCTATATAGTGGAACCTTGTCTCAAAAACAATCTTGCAGGAAACTCTCCTTGAGCAGATGCAAACACACATCTATTCACCCCAAATGGGCTCAGAAAACAAAGCACAATTATAATAAAAACCAGTTTGGCAAATGAATTTATTGGGGTTACTTGCAGAGCAGGATGAGGTGTTGCTTTTTACAGGAGCAATGAATGACTCAAAGCAATGCACCACCAAGAAGTTTCTTCCCGTCCTGTATGATGACGTCCCCATAGCTGCTTGGGTGGAGCTCCCTATGACAGGTTACCTCCTGGGATGTTCTTCCTTCACAGGGCTTCCTTACAGAGCATGTATGACTCAGGGCAGCTGCACCATTGAAAAGCCCACCCCTGCATAGGTGGCACAGAAGCTGCATCTCTGGAGCTCACTGCACAACCTGCGGGCTATGGAACACACTCCATGACTTGCAGGAAGCTCACCTCTAGGTGGTTGTTTTCCCTTCAGATAGCCTTAGGGGAGAATCTCTCAAGCTTGTCCCAGACTTGTTGATTTCCTGAGTCTTCCTGAGACTTCCTTTGTCCCCCAAGGAGGGAATGTTTTAATTCAGACAAATTGCTGCACAACATTAACAAAATGAAATGATGGATGGATTCCCCTAAGGGTCTCCTGGAGAGGGTACCATGGATCTGGCCCGTCTTGGATTTTAGATTTCTGGCCTACAGAAGTCTGAGGTATAAGTTCCTATGGTTTTAACTCATCAAGTTGTCATGGCAACCACAGAAAACTAACATTCCCCCAATATCCCTTTCCCCCAAGAATAATCATAGCCAGTAATAGAACAAAATAAGTCTAAACCCCCAGGTTCCTGGCCTCAATGCTGAAGGGAAGATACAGCTCTATCTGAGCCTGGGAAAATGTTTTACAGAGGATTTTACACAGGATAACACCTCAAAAGCACCTGGGAGGATGTTTTACATATCTGAAGGATCCAGATATGATGAGCCCCTTTTGAAAAGAGCTCTGCAGAGAGCCCAATCAACATTTATATGGTCACCTATAGTCTCTCAATAGACAGCCCCCTAATGAGACCTAGACCCAGGAAAACTATACCTACAGTCTTTAAAAGAGCCTCCGGAGAACTTTTCCACGGACATGACTTCAGACCCGGGAGAAATCTGTCTACTCTCCACTCCTAACTGAATAAAGGAATCCTGGTCTGAGTGTGCTCAAGTCTGGTGTGCCTTCTGCCTCAATTTCCTTACAAATGCCAGACCAACTTTTAGTGTAGCAAGTTCAAGTGCTCTTCAAAGGCTCATACCTTCACCTGGCCTCACACTTTTTTTTTTTTTTTTTTTTTTTTTTGGTTTTTCGAGGTAGGGTCTCGCTCTAGTCCAGGCTGACCTGGAATTCACTATGTACTCTCAGGGTGGCCTTGAACTCATGGCAATCCTCCTACCTCTGCCTCCCGAGTACTGGGATTAAAGGCGTGCGCCACCACGCCCGGCTAGCCTCACACTTTTATCTGGCATCACACCTTCACCTGGCATCACACCTTCATCTGGCTTTTTCCTCTTCCTGCCCTTCTCTCCCTTTCTTAACAGTTTCTTCATAGATTTATTTATTAATTAGAAATCACCCGCTCCTAAACCCACTTCCTTGAATCAGCTTCAGAGGGAGGGATCTGAATCCAAGACACGTGGCCTGTGACTGGGTGAAATACATAGCTGAAGCTGAGGTTTAGAGAGAAGGTCGTATGTTTGGTTTTATACATGGTGACTTTCTAAAACAGGTGTTGGAAAAACCACACCCTGACAATCCAATCTGTCTGGTGACCACATGTTTTGGAATATAACTGTTGTAGTCAACTTTCTAGTTGCTGCGCAGAAAGAACCCAAGCAAAAACGGCTGGTGGAGGAATGGGTTTATTTGACTTATGGACTCAAGAGGAGACTCCATCTTGGCAGGGAAAACGATGCCATGAGCAGAGGGGTGGACATCACCTCCGCCACAGCACTGGTAACAATGGCATGATGGTATGCCAAATACTGGCAAGGGGAAGCTGGCTTATAACCCCCAAAAGCCCGACCCCAACAACACAGCTCCATTGAGGTTGTAAAATCCAAACTGCCATCAGTTGAGGATCCCAACACATTCATTTGTTCGTGGGGGACACCTGGATCAAACCATGGCAATAACTGTACTAGAACACAGCTTCTCCCATTCTCCACCAGTTGTCTAAGGCTCTTTCCAGTGTTGCCATGGCAAAGCTGAGGATTTGAAACAAAGATTGTTTGGCCCTCATTGCTAGAATATTGCTTACCTCAGCCTTAAGAAAAATAAGCAGCTAGATTGTTGTGTCACCAGTGATTTCTCTCCGGGTATTTCCAAGTTCTTGGCATCTCATACAAAGAACTCAAAAAGACACACAAAGTAAGTTTTATTAGGAGCAAAACAAGAGAACAAGTTTTGGATGCACTGCCAAGAGAGGCAGCAGGCCACCTAAGAAACCACTCAAGAATAGTGGGTCACTGTTTCAGGGCTTCTTTTGTTGTGGTCTAGAAGGAGGAGCTGGTTGCTAAGTGTTAGATTGGAAATGACCACCATGAGAGATGCTCTGAAAGGAAAGGCTTTAATAGGAGGAAAGGGACCCCGAGCTCCAGGCTATCTCCCAAAATGGAAGAGAGTGAAAGGCCAGATCAGGTCAGAGTTTTAAGGGGAATGTCCTGGTTGGGGGAGGGGCTCAGGTGGTCACATAGCTCTCAGCATCAGGAAGGGCAGTGCCTCTGGCCAGACAGAGACACAGCATGTGGGGGACTTTATCTCCTGTTTAGGAGGCAGGCTGGGGGAAGGGACCAAGCTGTTATCTGAATTCCCACCTAACGCTAAGGGGTATAAGTTGGGTGGTTTTCTATTTTGATTGGTAGAAAAGTTATATAAGCTTTTCTCTACTGTGTTATGTCCCGTTCCATGATGCACCTTATTTTTATCATGTGTATTCAAATATATATATATATATATACATATACATATATGTGTGTATTTATATACACAACTTGTATATATATATGTATATGTATACATATATATCCATAAGATAATAAGTAGGGGATTCTCCCTAAAAGTTAATTCAGGACACAGTGTGCCTTATTGCCCATGTACCCACAACCAGTCAAGGTCAAAGTGGCCCCATCTTCCCATCCTGTATATATCTGGGAAAGTGTTTGACTCTAATGGGAGTAACTTGTTTCCATTGTTTAAAGTGGGTATACATACAACTTCATGCAGATAAGGGTCTCAGGTTGCCAACAAGGTAGCTAGCACATGACAGGAAAGGGATGTGTTTATTCCCCAAGCGGTGTGGTGTCCCTCTACTAAGTGATTTCCTATGCTTGCCTGCCCAGGTTGGACTACAGCTCAAAGAGTTGCAACACAAATGTGTGCGTCCTCTGCACACAAGTGGTAATTGAAGCCACAGGGGTGGTTATAAGCATGTCTGAAGTAAGGCTATTATAGAAAGGAAGGGAGTGAGCCAGAAAAGAACACTGGGAACGCTAACATTTCCTGACGGGTCAGGAAATGACTGCATGAGGCAGAGACCAAGCATCCAGAGAGGCGGGAGTAAATACAAGCCCTTGAACTTGTCTCTGGAACAAAAGTATCTATACCTTAAATCCAAGTATGGCATGTCCTCAAGAAAAAGAAATACAGGCACCAGAGGTGTTTCTAGACCTGAAGCCATGTGGTCAGTGACTGGGACTATGGGGAGCCTGCCCCAGCCTGTGAAAACCTCCCAAATCCACCCTGAGTCACTGCTGTCTCCCCTCTGGGTCTCTCAGCACCTGGCTAGTTAATACCACACCCCAGTGACTCTGCCCTCCAAATACTTCAAGGAAAAAGAACGTGCCTTGACGCCCAGGCTCCTTCTATCCCATGAAACAAATGAATCACCTCCAGGCTGCCCACCTGTCTGCCCCATTCCAGCAGGTACCCCCTCCTCTGTCCCAAGTGCAAGTCTGTTTGGGCTTTCCCTGGAGCTTGGCTAATGTGTCACCTGACTGAGACACCTCAGACAGGCTGTGGCAGAACTCTGAGGTCCCCTGGATGATCTTCGACCTTGCAGACATGCCAAGGCGTGCGGTAGGTGGTGTGCAGTCAACGCCTACAGTTCAGATGTCGTGCCCTCGCCTGTGGGATGGCCCGAGGGATTTTGCTGTAGCTTGTGAAGCTGATTATTTTCTAGTTAACCAGTAGAACTGTGGCTTTGGAACGCATCATTCTCCTGCTTTCTTTTATAAATTTTATATGTTTTAGAAATTATGTAAAAATTTTATAGATGTTTATAAATCATAAAAAGAACAATTATTTTTAAGTTTTCTAAACTTTTTGTAGAGAGCTAGGGAGATGGCTCAGTGGTTACAAAGACTGCAGACCTGGGTTCCATTCCTCAGCACCCATATAAAGCCAGGCACAAAAAGAGGTGCAAGCATATGGCATTCATTGGAGCAGCAGGAGACACTGGAGTGTGGAGTGTGCGCGTCACACACACCCACGCATGCACGCACACACAGAAAATAAAGCTAAAGCTTTGGATTGACAATTTTCATACATGTGCACAGTGTATATTGATCACAACCCTCTTCCATGGCCTGCTCATGTCCCCGCCCCCACCCCCTTCTACAGAATGTCTTCTTTCCAACCTGTTCATTTTCTACTTTGATGTCTTCTTTTTCTTTTCTTTTCTTTTCTTTTTTTTTTTTACTCCTGCTCCATCCATGATGGAATTGTTACAGGGAAACCTTGACACAGTTATATTTGGGTTTTTACTGTTGAATTTCTCCCCCCCTTCATGTCCTCTAATGCAAAAGAATTATACACAGGGCCAGAAATAAGTCTTATTACACATTTATTCTAGATTAATTAGTTAAGGGGAAAGGGAATTTGATGGGGAAGCCGCCCAGCCACCATGTGGTCTGTGAGGTTCATAATATAAGAAGAAAAGATGATAGAGAGCTCTCATCATGAGAAAGAGAGGTTCATGAGGGAAAAAGTCTGGAGCCTGTCCCCACCCCAGCCATTAGCTGGGGTGGGGTAGGCCTTACCTTCCTAAGGCCTGGAAATTCAGCAGTCTTTCTGCTCGCTTGCCCTGTGGGGGAAGAGGCCGGCCTTCTTCTAGGGAAGTTAATTTAAGTTTTCCCCAGGTGAGTCAAAGAGACAGCTGATTGGTTCATATCTGACCAATCAGTTTTAGCCCCTAGGTTGTAGCTCTAGCTAGACACCTCCCACTCAAGGGGAGGGGTTGTCTCTGCAGACATCTGCTCCATCACAGAATGTTGATTGGTCCTGTTTTATGCATGTCATGTGCAGGTAACGGTGAGGTCATGAATGCAACAGGCTCTTCTGGAATACAGTGTCCCACAGCTCTCTTCCTCCTCCTCCGGTTCTTCCATTCTTTACACACACACACACACACACACACACACACACACACACACACACACATCCTTTTCCACGAAGTTCCCTGAGCCTTGGAGATGGGGATGTAGGTGTGTCGTTGCTGAGCTCTCAGCAACAACTATTCTGGATGCTTGATTTTTTTAATTGGATGTCACTGCACATAATTCTATGACAATCAAGCAGATAGGTATCAGGACCTCCATTTTCCACAGTGGGTAAACTGAAGCTCAGAGGCAGTAACCAGTTTCTAAGACTATATCATGTTCTCACGTGAAGATTTGGGATACGCATGGACTTCTCATCCAGTGAGAAGAGACGAGAAGGCCGGGGGACCTTGTGGAATATGACAGATACCAGGAGCATCCTGAAGGTTGCCTCACTAGTGAGAGACAGAGTCAGGTCCTTTCCGTGGTGGCACGCTTGATCTGTCCTCGTTCAACTCAGCACATCTGTGACACACTTATCTCATTCCAGCAAAGGTCTGATGATGTCGCTGTCATCACTCTAACCAAAAATGGACCTTGTGTGGTGCTTTGTGTTGTTTCGTTCTTTATCTAGGAGTGTCAAAGACAGGTTTGTGCTGGAGATGAGGCACTTGAGCTGGTCCTTGAGGGATTTACATAGATAAAGACGAATGCTAAAATGAACTAGTCTTAGAAGGCTCCCAAGATGAGCCACCCCAGACCTACTGTGGAGGATCCACATGGAACCCCACAGAGAGTGGTGGGATAAGCAAGATACCTATAACCACAGCCAATCAGTCAACCCAGGATAAGCCAGGGAGACAGACACCAAAGATTTTCAACACAACCTAAAGCAGAAGTATAGAGGCACCTAAGACCTCAACAGTAAAGCAGCCTTAATACTCACCCACCATGACTCAGCGAACTGAGTGGAAGAGGGGGCAGAAAGATTGTAAGAGCCAGAGACATTGCACCCCTCAGTAACAACATACAAAGGGGGACGGAACCGGGTTGACTCCTAGGCTATCCATAACCTCCTACCCCATGGACTGATCCAGTTTGCCTACAGAGGAGGATACCCAGCTGATTGGGGACAGGGAAGAGGGAAATCGGGGAACTGGGGATACCAACACATTATTTGCTCATTCAGTGTATGTAATTATGGATAATGAAGATACAATTTATTTTTTAAAAAAGCAGTGAGAGAAACAACCATAACTCTAATTTAGTCAGCACTAAATTCTTACTCCTGAGATGCGTGGTATGAGACCACCCAATAGGGGTGTGAGTACCGAGAAAGGCATCTCTTGTGTGCACCTGCGCATAAACTGAGGACAGGGAGGTGGTTTTGTTAAAAGTCACCCAGGCACAGTGGCTCACACCTGTCATCCTGACGCAGGTGGATCACAAGTTGGAGACCAGCCCCACTTACATAACCAAAAAGAAAAGAAGAAGGAGAAGAAAGGTCTCAAAAAAAAAAAGAAAAAAGAGTAAGCAAGGAGCTGGGGAAGATAGCTCAGTGAGCAAAGGACCTGAGTTCAAATCCCCAGCTTGCACACACAATTCCTGGCCCATAATCCCAGTGCTGAGAAGGCAGAGACGAGAGAATCACTAGGACTTGCTGACTGGTGAGTCTAGCTAAAGGGATGAACTCTAATTCAGCAAAAGATTGTGTCTCAAAGAAGAAGGTGGAGAGTGATGGAGGAAGGTTCTCCATGTCAACCCTGGCCTCCACATGCATTCATGCAGGCAAGAAAAAGAAAGAGAGGAAGAGAGGAATGAAGGAATGAAAGGAAGGGGGAGGGAGCGAAAAAAGAAAGAAAAAAGTCCCTAATAATGGCCAACATGGAGAAGGCAATCCAGACCTTCCCTTGGACAGTGCAGCCTGGCTGAGCTCTGTCCCTCAGTTGTAGCATGCAGAGCACAGGAGCTGGAACGGTCCCCAATGCCAGCTCATATGTGACACAGCAGGAGGATCTGCAGAACACAAACCCCACCCAGACTGCTGCAGAGTGCTCCACATCCAAGCACGACAGCTGCATCATGGCACACAGAGGATGCCACTGACCCCCACCCCATGCCCTCTGGCTTTCTGGTTGCTTCCATTGTCTCCCCAAGTGGCAACATTAGAGAAGTTTTCTGGTTGGGTTTGGTTTTGAGACAGGCACTCATGCGGGTTGCACTTTAACTTGCTATGTAGCCCAGGATGACCCTGAACTTGTGTGTGTGTGTGTGTGTGTCTGTGTGTGTGTGTATGTGCGCGCGCACGTGCATATATACCATGGTGCACCTGTGGAAGTCAGAGGACAATCTTGGGGCTCTAGTCCTCATCTTCAACAGGGTCTTGTTGTTACTGGCTACTGTGTATGCTGGGCTAGCCTTGGGATTCTCCTGGCTCTCCTTCTATCTTGCCTATAGGTATACAGGGATTACAGACTTCACTACTGGCCGTGGCTTTACATGGGATTCAGGAATCCTAACTCCAGTTATCAGATTGCACAGCAAGCACTTTTAACCACTGAACCATCTCCTGGCCCCCACCTTCTGATCCTCCCACCTCTGCCTCCCAAGTACTTAGATTATAAGAGTGTGCCACCACCATGCCTGGTTTTATGTGGTGCTGAGGATCAAACCCAGGGCTTCATGCATATGAGGCAAGCACTACCAATGGAGCTGCGTGCATCCTCAGCCCTCTCATTTCTTTATAACTGAACATTCCAGAAGATGATAGATAGATAGATAGATAGATAGATAGATAGATAGATAGATAGATAGATGAGAGAGAGAGAGAGAGAGAGAGAGAGAGAGAGAGAGAGAGAGAAGCACTCTTGTCTGGCAGCCCTGGAAAGTCTGGAGGAATCACTTTACATGCCTACATTGGCCACTGGGTCAAGAGGATGGAGAACTGTGATCTGAAATTATGAGTCTCTCACCCCAAATTGTGGATTGCAAACCAACCGCACCCAAAGAGAACTTGCCTGCAGGTCAGGACATGCGAATTCAAGTGAAAGATACAAAGCAGAAATGAAGTGATAGAGGAGGATGCTGGATGGGGCACGAAGGAGAAAAAGTAAAGCAGTTTTCAGCCTGGCATAGTGGCTCATGCCTGTAATGCCAACATTAGGGGAAGCAGAGGTAGGACGAGCACAGGTTCAAGGTCAACCTGTACAACATAGCTAGTTCCAGGCCAATCCCAGCTGCATAGCAGGACCCTATCCAAAAGAAAAAGAAACTTTTAGTGCTTTTCATTTCATTGGAAAATTAAAGAAATGTATAAGGGGCTAGGGAGATGGCTCAGCAGGCAAGCATGAGGGCCTGAGTTTGATTCCAGTACCCAAGAAAACAGAAGGGCATGGCCACACACAGCTGTAACCCCAGTCCTGTGCAGAATGGAAACCAGAGAATTGTTGGGGTTTGCTGGTCAGCTAATCTGTCTAAAGAAACAGCAGCTCCAAGTTCAGTGAGAGACCCTGTCTCAAGGAAATAACAGCTCCTAAAGGTTCCACAAACCTTCTTCAACAGCGCCACCTGCTGGGGGTTGACTACTCAAACCCATGAATCTATGGGGGACCTTCTTTTACATTCAAACCACCACAGTCTCAT
Source organism: Zapus hudsonius (assembly GCA_004024765.1). NCBI lineage: Eukaryota > Metazoa > Chordata > Mammalia > Rodentia > Dipodidae > Zapus > Zapus hudsonius. The sequence goes on along the minus strand of PVHP010001978.1, from coordinate 43,116 downwards.
ACCATGCACATCAGAGGTAAGAATGACCTCGGTAAAGGAGGGTTTGATAATATCTGTAAAAGATTATACCTACCCTTTGGCTCATCAATTGCCTTCCTAGAAATTTACCGTGTATGCAGGTTACATGTTAGAACATTGTCGTAATAAAGGAGCACAAACAACCTAGAATTTTGGTATTAGATTGTGCATTGGCCCTTAAGGCCTGTTATAATAGAATACTCTAGGCTGGATGGGTTGTAAACTGCAAAGCTTATTTCTCACAGTTCTGGATGTTTGGAAGATTCAAGTTGTTCATGGAAGGTGCCAACTCACTGTGTCCTCATATGGACAAGCAAGCTCACTGGGATCACTTCTATTTTTATATATTTTTTGCAAGTGGGCAGAGAGAGAATAAGAGAGAGAGAGAGAGAGGAGAGAGAATGGGTGCACCAGGGCCTCTTGCCACTGCGAATGAACTCCAGATACATGAGCCACTTTGTGCATCTGGCTTTACATGTGTACTGGGGAATCAAACCTGGGCCATCAGGCTTTGCAAGCAAGTGCTCTTAACCACTAAGCCATCTTTCCAGCCCACAGATCACTTCTATAAGAGCACTAATCCTGGTCTTTAGGGCACCACTCTCGTGACCTAATATAACCTCCCAAAGGTGACCCCCCTCCTAAAATTATCACTTTCAGGATAAGTTTTCAACAGGCATGAATTTGAAAGGGGAACAAACATTCTGATTAATTATGTGATTTCCACAAGATAGAATATTATGCAGCCTTTAAAAAATAAAGAAAAACTTGGGCATAGTGTTGCATGCCTATGAGCCCAGAACTTGGGAATCTGAGGCAGGAGAATTGGGAGTTTTGGGACAGACTGAGCTACAAAGCAAGACCCTGTCTCAACAAAGAAATAGAATGAAGAGCATTCCATATACTGAGCTGAAAAATTTCCAAAACCTTTTGACATGAGACTTATAAAAGCTTCAGAACAATGTGGATGTTATATCATATGAATAAAAGGTGAGTGAAAAGAATGAATAAAGGTAAATAAATGATGTCATTTATTTCTGGGAAATTGAAAGAAGATTTCTGAGACTTGAAGTTTTGAATCATGTAAACATATTTTGTATTCAAAAATAAATAAGCAAAATCAAGCATTTTTAAGTGCTTCTTTGCAAAATAGGTGCTGTTCCATTTAGGAAATGCTGTTTAAGGAAAACTCAAAAAACCCAAAACTGCCAAGGGAAAGAAGACAGTGACTTTTCTATCTCCCCTCCAGATCATATGACTTGTAACTAAGGCTTTATTTTTTTTCATTTATGTGTGTATGTGTGTACAGTCATGTGCATAGCATGGTGTGTATGGAGAGGTCTGATGACAACCTCAGGTTGTTTGTTTTCTCCTTCTACCTTCTTTTGGAGACAGGGTGTCTCGTAATCCACGAGCTTCTGGATTCTTAAGGTTCCACTTTCCCTTGTGTGCTGGGATCAAAGATGCAGGCACTTTGCATCCGCCTTTATGTGGATGCTGGGGAATCTTAGCCAGGCCCGCAGGCTTGCAAGCAAGCACTTTTAGCCACTGAGCCATCCCCATAGGTTTTCTTTTTATTAAAGAAAGCATCAACCATCATTGGTTGTATTCATTTCCTGGTGTGTGCTTTTGTTTTCTCTCTTAAATAAGACCAGTTTAAAAAAAAAAAAAAGCCAGGATGATCTTGGCGATACCATCCCCAGCTACCCAGACCTCCTCATCTTGTATAAATGAATTTTTCTACATCCATTCATAATATAGTGATCCTTGATATTGCTGTGTTGAGTCATTGCTATAGAATTGTACTTTTTGATCCCCTTAAGCATAAGAAGCTTAGGGGAAAGCAAATAGATTCTTGTTTGCTTGCCGTTTTTATTTTATAAGCACACAGCCATCATCAGACAGACCAGAGCTGGGCAGCCAGCTTTTCCGAGGGAAGGAAAACTCTAACTTGGAAGATCTACCAATTGCCATGGTATAAATACACCAACCATGGCTGATTTCATGGGCAACTTGAACTTTAAGTTATGTGTCTAAGTCATCTTCAGAATCTTCCAGCAGGTTGCCCACCGAGAAGCAAAGAGCTCCCAAGCTAAGCTCCTGCAAGAAATAATCACTCTTGACAGCTGTGCTTAAATCACTAGGAGAAAAGAAGGAAAAAAGAAGGAAGGAAGGAAGGAAGGAAGGAAGAAAGAAAGAAAGAAAGAAAGAAAGAAAGAAAGAAAGAAAGAAAGAAAGAAAGAAAGAAAGAAAGAAACTAGGTAGATTCTCTAAGGTTAAACCCAGTTGCTCACAAGCCTGGGTTCAATTCCCCAGCACCCACATAAAGCCAGATGCAAAATGGCACCTGCACCTGTGATCCCAATCCACCTATGGCAACGGGAGGTGAAACCAGAAGAATCTAGAAGCTTGCAGGCTAGCCATATTGGGGCACACATAGCCATAAAACAGTGAGAGACCCTGTCTCAAAAAGAATGTAGAAGGACAAGACAAACAACCCACATGTGTGTGGCACACATATGCCCAAACACACACACACACACACACACACACACACACACACACACATCATACACATCCACACATAAACTTAAAATGAAATAAAGGGCTGGGGATATGGCTCTTGCCTAAAGGCACTTGCTTGCAAAGCTACCCCAGCACAGGTTCAATTCCCCAGTACCCATGTAAAACCAGATATACAAAATGGTACACGCATCTGGAGCTTGCTTGCAGTGGCAAGAGGTCCTGGCTCTCACCCATTCTCTCTCTCTCTCTCTCTCTCTCTCTCTCTCTCTCTCTCTCTCTCTCTCTCTCTCTCTCCTTGCAAATAAATAAAATAAAAATATTTTTAAAAATTAAAAAATTCAGAACAACAAGGGGGTAGTTCACAGTGATACTCTTTCTTCTCCACGCCACTGCCCCAAGAGGACTGTGAGCCCTACTCTGGCAAGAACAGATTAGCAAATCAGAGAGCCATGTGTCCCCACCTAATAATAAATGTGACTACTTTAAGAAGTGGTGTTTGGGCTGGAGAAATGGCTTAGCGGTTAAGACACTTGCCTGCAAAGCCTAACAATCTGAGTTTGAGTCCCCAGTACCAACATAAAGCCAGATGTACAAAGAGGCTCATGCATTTGGAGTTTGTTTTGCAGTGGCTGGAGGCCCTGGCATGCCCATTCTCATTCTCTCTCTCTCTCTCTCTCTCTCTCTCTCTCTCTCTCTCTCTCTCTCTCTCTCTCTCTCTCTCCTTCCCTCCCTCCTTGCAAATAAACAAATAATTAAAAACTCTTTAAAAAGAAGTGCTTAATAATGCAGGGATTACACTCAGTTTACCAGTCATAAGTGACTGGATTCAGATGCTGTGTTCCCCACTGTGGCTACAGCTAGAATCCATGAACCATGAGCTCCACTCCCCCTGCTCCCCACTTCTCCCCACACCCATCTGGGCCAGAACAATTAAACCCTCCTTCCCAGCCCCTCTTCTGGGCTGCTCAGGTTCAGGGTGACTGACTTGGCCCAGGCAAGTCACACAGTTTGGTTTCCAGGGAGCCCTGGAGACCATCTCATCTCCTGCCTTCCCACAGTCACACAGTTTGGTTTCCAGGGAGCCCTGGGGACCATCTCATCTCCTGCCAGGGTTTAGAGACTTCCAGAGCTAGTCAACAATTTTCCCTTTCCCTTGGTGTTCATGAAATACCAAGTCTAGAAGAGTTTAATATTAGTAGCTTTAAATAATTATACGAAGAGAACACATTGCTCTTTGGCTGCAGTAGGAGGGAGAAGAGTGAGTTCACAGATCTGCCTTTAGGGATGCCATAAGCCCTTCACCCATCACAAGCCCAAGGCTGGCCAAGAGCTTTTGCTTGTGAGAAAGAAATCATCTTTCTTCAGCTCTTGGAAACTAAAACCTTAAATAATAGTGTTTCTTTGCCTTCCCTTGTCTCCTCATTTGTAACCTCTTGGAGTTACATTCTGGGTGGCAGTGCGGAGGGATTGTATTAGTGTGACTTCACGTTGGCACAGCAAACTACAATGGGGCAGGGAATACACGTGGGCTGTGAATTCATAGCTTGGTCTCACATCAGATATTTTTTTTAAGTTGAGCCAACATTGGTTTTTTCCAAAAGAAGATTATAAATTCTGATTTTTAAAAATCTGCCTTTCTAGCTTAAAAAAAAAATCCAGAATAAATTATTTGCCAGGAAAATGCTTCATGAGAAAAAGACTTCCTTTTTGCTTACAGCCCTAGTTCTGCAATATAGACCACTGTCTAGCTATCAAGAAATATTTGATGAATGGATAAATGAATGAATGAATGCAAATGTCAGGGCATTACTAGTTGTACACACACCCCATGTTATTGCCTTCGGCCTGCATTCTCTGTTTAGGTATGCTGACTGCTTGGCTGCTTTAAGAATTGAAATCTGTCAGTCCTCTCCCTGTAGCCTACTTCTCTCTTGCCAAATGACCCTGGAGGACTCGGAAATATAGATCCTATCCAAACCTTGGTTAACCACATTAATGACAAAATAATACTCTAAAATTTATATGAAGAGTTGTCTGTACTTAAGAATAAAATATCAATGAAGATATGGTTCTGCACACCTGTTATCCCAGCACTCAGGCAGCTGAGCAGGGGAATTTTGAGTTCTGTATGTGAGTAAGTAAGACATGGAGGGAGCCTGTCAAGAAAGGACACACTGTTAGCCTGACAACCAGCACCAGGGAAATGGTGATAGACACTGAGGACACTCAAAACTCATCGGAGAAGAAATCCAGAGGTTGCAGAGAGCTCAACACTAAAGGAGACTTGTAACAAACCCACTAAGGCTCAGGGAACATTGTGGAAGAGAGGGTGGAAACATTGTAAGAGACACAAGATGAGAAAGGGTACCCTGAGGCATTGTCACTCCCCCACACACAGAAAGACTGATGGATGCATTCATAACTTCACAATGAATACCAACCAATAACCCCACTGAGGAGGGCCTTCAGTAGAATGGGGTGGGGAGAGGGGATTCCTGATGGGAATATGAGCAGCTTGCAATATGTTCATATAGTAAAGTCAGTAACAATAATAATTTAAAAAGAAAGAAGAAAAAAGGGAAGGAAGAAACAGGAGAGAAAGAAAAAAGGAAGGAAAGTAAGTGAAAGCAAGCAAACAATCAAAGAAAGAAAAGAAAGACACAAAGAGAAAGGAAAGAGAAAGAAAGAGAGCTAAACAGCAATTAAGGGTACTTGTTTTAAGGCCAGATGACCCAGGTCCATTTCCCTAGTGTAAAGCCAGATGTACAAAGTGGCACATGTGTCTGGAGTTTGTTTGCAGGGGCAGGAGGCCCTGGCATGCTCATCCTCTCTCTTCTCTCTCCCCTACTCTCTCAATCTCTCCTTACAAATAAATAATAAAGTTTGAAAAAAGAAAGAAGGAAGGAATGGAAGAAAGAAGGGGAAAAAATAAAAGAAAGAGGAAGCGGAAGAAAAAAAGCAAGGGAGGGAAGGAAAAGTATTATTTAGAGTATTTTTTAATAAGTAGAAACATAACCTTCAAACAAGAACGTTTGGCCTTTCAGCCTCTTTGTGAACAGAATGTACATTGATAATTTTTTGCTATTTTGCACAAATTGCCTCAAACTTGTAAGACCTAATGCAGAGCACCTTCACTCCGTGGGTCAGAAGTGCAGACAGGCATGCTTTGTTCTCTGCTGGGGTCTTGGGATTAAAATCAAGACATCAGTCAACCGACTGCACCTGAGGAGTCCCCTCTCTCCCCCTTCTGCTGCTGGTAGAATTCCACCCCGGCAGTTACAGAGCCAATACCCCAATCCCTGCTGGCCATCAGCCAGAAAGCAGTCTCAATGGTCCGGTGCCCTTGGCCGACTCCATCGTTAAGGCCAACTCAGTGATCTAGATCTTTCTAATACTGTGTTATCTTCCTGCCTTCTCTTTTGGCTACCAGCCAGAGAAGACCTGTACTTTTAAGGGCTCAAGGGGTTAGGTCAGATGACACTGATAATCTTCCTCCATTCATCTGTGATGCAGAACACAGCAAAATCCTGGCAGTGAGAATTCCTCAGCCACAGGTCTGGGAATGAGGTCATGGAACCCTGAAGACCAACTTTAGAATTCTACATACCATAAAATCCTTCATATTTTCTTAGTTATCAGGTGATATGCTATCCCAAAATGCATTCTGTCTTTGGTTTTATTAATAGAAAATGTCTATAATGAGTGTGATTAGCCTCTTCTCCTCTGCCCTGGGTAATTTACTGGTGGGGTGGACTTCATTCTGGTTTCTAGAATTAAAAGGAACTGTATAAAGCATACCTGTCTCAGTCCATTCAAGGCACTGTAATAAAATAGTATAGACTGAGACTCATAAATTTGGGCTGAGGAGATGGCCCACTCAGTAAAGAACTTGCCACCCAACTATGAGCCTGAATAAGTTTGGACCCCAGAGCCCACATAAATGCCAAGCAGATGTTGCAACCCACTTATAACCCCAGCACTCAGGAGGAGAAAACGGGGGATTCCTAGGTAAGCTGGTTAGCTAGGCCAGCCAAAGTGGTGAGCTCTGGGTTTATGTGAGAGACCCTGCTTCAACAAACGAAGTGGGGAGTGATCAAGGTAGACACCCAACATTGACCTCTGGCCTTACACACATGTAGATACATGCACCCACACACATGTGAACAGACTAGCCACACCCAGGCACACACACCATAATCATACACATGCAAATATATATATATATATATATATGGCTGGGCACAGTGGCACACACTTTTAATCCCAGCATTCAGGAGGTAGAGGTAGGAGGATCGCTGTGAGTTTGAGGTCACTCTGAGACTACATAGTGAATTCCAGGTCAGCCTGGGCTAGAGCAAGATACTACCTCAAAAAAAAAAACTTCATTATATACATATATATATACATACATACATATATATATATAAATATATATATAGAGAGAGAGAGAGAAGGAGGGAGGGAGAGAGAGAGTCTTAGTCTGGGACTTCCAAGGGGAAGTCGTCAGCCACTCAGCCACTCTGTGTCCGATAGAGCCCCTCTTCCTGGTTCATAGACAGCTGGATTCCTGCTATAACCTCATATGGCACTAGATGAAGGGGATATCTCTGGATCTCTTTTATAGGGTGATGATTTGAATGTAGAATCTCCCCCCCCCCATAGACTCATGTGTTTGAATACTTAATTCCCAGTTGGTGGTGCCATTCAGGAAGGTTGTGGAACTGAGCATGCTCAAATGAGAAGCCTAATTAGGTCCCAGATTTCTGGGTAAACTGACCTTGACAGCTGAAAAGCCTGGTGGAGATAGAATTTGTCATTGCTTCCTCCAAGTTTCAAACATGTGCAGAAATTGGCCTCTTAGGTACAAAAAGATAATGATGGTGTGTGTGTCAGTTACTTTCTCCTTGCTGGCACAAAACATCTAACTAGAAGCAACCTAAGGAAGGAAAGAGTTTATTTCAGCTTACAGTCCCAGAGGATAGAGCCCATCATGGCAAGAGCAGAAAACCAGAATCTCATCATCATATCAACATGGAGGAAATATATTAACACAGATTATGGATAGATGATAGATAGATAGATAGATAGATAGATAGATAGATAGATAGATAGATAGATGATAGATAGATAGATAGATAGATAGATAGATAGATAGATGATAGATAGATGATAGATAGATAGATAGATAGATAGATAGATAGATAGATAGATAGATAGATAGATAGATAGATAGACAGACAGCAGCAAGCAGAACTGGGCTATAAAAGCTCAAGGCCTGCCCCAACCCGAGTGACACACTTCCTTCAGCAAAGCCCTACTTCCTAAAGGGTCCATAACATTCTAGAACAATGTCACCAGCTGGGAATTAAGTAATCAAATGCATGAGATCACTGGGCATGACATTCAAACCGCTAGAGAAGAGCTGTTTTGTTTCCATGACTTTCCTTTCTATTTGTGATGTTATGTGCACAGGTAGAGAAAGCACAGACAGGTGCCTCGTGGGCAATTCATGACCCTCTGCCAACATCATCACCTTTGGTTTTCACACTGTGGCTCAAGAAATGCTCTTACACATAGTTTAAGAAAGAAACCAGAAACTCTCTTACCTGGTCAAGAGTGGTTCCCTGACAACAAAGTAGTCACTAAATAAATAAACTTTATTTTTTTTGTGGGGGGGGCACATGTGCCATGACACGTGTGTGGTCAGAGGACTACTTCAAGGTGTCTGTGCTCCACCTTCTCTGAGACAGGGTCTCTTTCCAGTGCAAACTGCCAGACTGCGATGAATGTCAGATTCCCTGGTCCAAGCAGCTTCAGCTTCTCTTGACTCTGTCTCTCATTATCATAGGTCTGTTGGCATCACAGATGCATGAGCCAGTTAGAACACAGTTTCACATGGGTGCTAAGGAACTCTGGGCCAGCAGGCTTTGCAAGCAAGCACCTTTAACCGCTGAGCCATTTCCTCAACCCCAAGATGGCCTTTTGAAGGCATGGAACTATCCTCCCTCATTTCTAAAATAACAAATCAATCGCTCCTTGGAGCACGTTTGTATGCGTAGGAAGGGAGACTGGAAGAGCAGAGTTGTGGATTGAATGTTATACACTTCCAGAATCCATACAACAAAGTGTTGACCCCCAAGGTATTAGTATTTGGAGGTGGGCTTTTCCATTTTGCTCTTATTTCATAACACAGGACTCGCCTTCTCTGATGGTCTGCATTAGGTGTCCCCCATAAACTCTCATGTTCTGAGTGCTTGATCCCTAGCTGGTGGCAGTTTGGGAAGTAGAGCCTTGCTGGAGGAGGTGTGTTGTCAGGGGCGGGCTTAGAGCTATTATAGCCAGTGCCACCTTGTCAGAATTCAGCTCACTGTCCTGCTACTCTTGTCCACCTGTTGTGGCCAGGAGGTGATGTCCAGCCTCTGCCCCACCATCTTTCCCTTGCCATCATGGAACTTCCCCTCAAGACTACAAGCTAAAATGAACAACTCTCCTCCCATCAGCTGCTTTGGGTCAGTTGTGTGTCCCAGCAACAAGAAGGTAACTGCAATACCTTCCAATCTAGACTATAAGACTCTAAATGGCAGGAACATTGCTTTTCACTTTTCTGTTTATATCCTCACAGAAAAGTCAACCAAGGCCAATCAGTTCATTTCCTTGATGACAGGTTGATGAATCTAAGTCATCTCCCAGCCCACTGAGGAATCCTCATCTTCCATTTCCTTTTCTTCTCATGCTACCCCCTGGCTCTTTAAGACACAATATAGTAGAGGATTGAGAAATAGTCTTCTTGAACTGGAGAGATGGCTCAAGGGTTAAGGCACTTGCCTCCAGATCCTAAGGACCTGGGTTCAATTCCCCAGTACCTGCATAAACCAGAAGCACAAAGTGGTGCATGCATCTAGAGTTTGTCTGCAGTGGCTAGAGGCCCTGGTGTGCCTATACTCCGCTCTTGCGCTCTCTCTCTCTCTCTCTCTCTCTCTCTCTCTCTCTCTCTTTCTCGCTCTCTCTCTCTCTCTCTTCTCTGCTTGCAAATAAATAAAATATTTTTTAAAAAAGAAATAGTCTTCTTAGTGGTAAAGTACACAAAGGGTCTCAGAGTAGATGAAGCCCTTATTTCTACTCTTACCAATCATTCATAATTGAGCACCTGTGGGTTTATGTCTGTATGGCATTGTGTAATTGCATTTTGCCCACTGGATTCTAAGTTCTCTGAGGGCAAGGAGGGACCAGAGGCTATTTTGTTTCTCATGGTATCCTTAGCACAGTGTAGAGCCTGGCCCATAAGAGATGATGGCCCATTCACCTGTTGAATGAAGCATCCTGACAAATGGCTTCACAAGGTTGTGCATTCTTGCTCCACCAATTTAAAAACAAAAACTCTCTTCTGGTTCTTCCAGACGTCACAAGATCTACAAAGAGCAGTTGAACCTTACCTCCTTGGACCCCCCGCTGCAGCTGCGACCTGATGCCAGCTGGGTCCAGTTCCACCTGGGGATCAACCGCCAAGGGCTGTACTCCCGGACCAATCCTGTCGTGAGCAAACTCCTCCACGACATGACATACTATTCCACCATCAGCTCGGGTGAGATTCATGGGGTCAGCCAGGAGAGACTGACATTGTTCCAGAGGCTAGTTTCAACCATCTCCGATCAGGCTCCAGGAAGTGTTAAGTGATTGCCTCTAACACATGATAGATAGGTTAATAAAAAGAAAAACACATTCCTTTTGAAAAAGATCTTCTAACCTTAATCTCATCAAAACTCTATAACAGAAGGCTAAGGAAGAGTTCCATTCTCTTCAAGGAAGATGATACTTCTGTTTTCTGAGTGCTCCCTTTGAATTGGCACCATGTTCTCTGACACAATGACCTTCTGGCATGAACACTATCATCGCCATTTACAGATGGAAAACCAAGACTCAGAAGGTTCAGGAAGCTGGCCAAGCACCCATTGTTGGATCTTGGATTCAGACACAGGCCTGCTAACTCCAAGTCCAAGTTCTTAGACACTCTAGCAGCCCATATGGTATATAGTAAATTATTAGCAGAAACAAACCTACACTGAGCCTCCCAGCCATGTGTGGCTGGAATGACCACTGCAGGGCTACAGACTGTGTGGAGGCAGGGATGGAACAGGCAGATTATAGCCCCTGGGCTCTGGGAGAGTCCTTGCTAAGATCCTGGAGGCTATATTCACCACCCACGCTGGGTGTCTGACCCAAAGTTGTGGCTGGTTCTCCTAGGGATGCTTCAGGAAGTTCACACTGCTCTTCTTCTCCTGAACAGATTACAGTCAGGATGAGAAAGCCTTGCTGGGGGCGTGTGACTGCAGCCAGAGTAAGTAACCCAGCCTCCAGTGGGGGTTCTTCCTGCCTAATCTCTTCCACTTCTGACCTAACCTTAGAAGAAAGCATTTAAGAAGACCTTAGCATATAGGATCTTTATGTGGTCCAAGGATAAGTACTATGGGCATCTTGAGGAAACTTGTTAGAAGAAATGCAAACCTTGGTCTCTGCTCTGATTCCCTGAATCAGGTCTGAATGTTGGCAAACCCCCCCCCCCAAGTGACTGGAGTGTGTTTTCAGTGTTAAGAGGTAGATGCACAGAGCCATGGCCCATGATGCTGGCAGTATATCCCAGTCACCTGAGAAAAGTGCCATTGCCCGGCCTCCATGATGCTGGCATTATATCCCAGTCACCTGGGGAGCTTTGTCATTGCCTGGCCTCCACCCCTCCAGAGGTTTGGGCCTGGGTGCTGAGTGGAGGCGGTAGCAATTATTTTTAAAATTTTCCAGGTGATTTTAGTACAGCCAAGGTTGAAACCCTCTGAGGCAGGGGAGGTGGCTCAGCGGTTAAAGGTGCTTACTTTTAAGAACCTACCTAGCATCACATAAAGTCAGGTGCATAACGTGCAGCATGTACCTGGCATTCGTTTGCAGTGGGAAGAGACCCTGGTGTGTGCACACACACCCGTCACACATGTACAAGTGAATAAATGGAACCCCCTGAGGTAAATGTCAAAGAGAATCAAAAAGTCAGGAGTAAGGGCAGCATGGCTCCTTTCTGGAGGTGCTCCAATGGATTCCAGATGGGTCTGGACACTTAAGTCCCAGATTACCTCCAGCCATGAGTAACCTTGTTCATTTTCCTAGATGTGCTGAATATGCATTAAAAAATACCTAGATGTGGGGCCAGAGAGATGGCTCAGCAGTTAAGGCGCTTGACCTGCAAAGCCTAACAACCTGGGTTTGATCCACCAGTACCAATGTAAAGCCAGACACACATCTGGAGTTTGTTTGCAGTGGCTAGAGGCCCTGATATTCCCATTCTCTCTTTCTCTCTCCTCTCTCTCTTGCTGCTTAAAAATAAAAAAATCTACATTTGTGTGGTGGCACATACCTGTAATCCTAGCACTGGAGAAGTGGAGGCAGGAAGATCATGAACTCCAGGCTAGCTTGAACTGCACAGCAAGTTCAAGGCCAACCTGAGCTATATAGCAAGATCTTGTGTCAAAGGAAAAAAAAAGAAGAAGAAACAAAGGCTGAGAAGGTTGCCTGGTGGTTGGTGCTCGCCACTTGCCTAGCATGCGCAAGGCCCTGGGTGGGGGTCCTAGCATCACAAAGTGGAAGGAAGGGAAGGAAGAAGAGAGGGAATGAGGGGGGAGGGAGGGAGGGAAGGAGGGAGGAAGGAAGGAAGGAAGGAAGGAAGAAAGAAAGGAAGAAAGAAAGACAAGAAAGACAAGAAACTGCACTTCAGGTACACAAATGGGTCAAACTCTAGTCTCAGCCCCGTTGTAGAATCTTAACAGGAAGCAAGATAAGGAAGTCTAACATAACAGATTACAGAATCAGAACCTCAATGCCACCATCGAAACCCAAAGAGGAGAGCTCAGTCCTTCTTAGGAGAACGCTTGTAGAAAAGCATCAGTCTGGGGAACCAGTGTTGACCTTCCCCAAACTGACAGAATTATACTAAAGTCCCTGAACACACTCTCCCAGGCTGTCACCATGACGGTGAGAAGCAAATCCTCATCTTTAGGGTTTTCTTGAATAACAGAAAAGGGCTAGCTCTGAGAATGAACACATCGCAGCCTTGAGCTGAGATGCATTACTTTCTACCCCTCACAGTTGTCAAACCCAGTGGGGTCCACCTGAAATTGGTGCTGAGGTTCTCGGACTTTGGGAAGGCCATGTTCAAACCCATGAGGTAAGTGAAGCCTTCCTCGCTGCCACGTCCCTTGGGTGACAGCCCTGGCAGGTAACCAAAGTGGCCTAACTTCTTTATACCCCACATCTAGAAGTGCTTTTGGTGATACTACTAATCATTAAAACAGGAAGACAGGAAGTCTTTCCAGGCCCTTGCTGCATCTCTGTGGCACACGATGCATCATGTTTGTGGGTCAACAGCCTCAGGATGCAAGTTCTATAATAATGTTCACTGAGGGGAAGACGCTGAGGCTGTGAGGAGCCAGGACACCCCAATCTCCTAGTTGCCGACAGTGGACCCAAGGTTCAGGCTCAGGCAGCCGGACTGCTAAGTATCATGCCAACTTTCACGCAGGGCTAACAGCTTGTCTTCCATCAGAAAGTTTCCAGACCTACGGGGAGAGGGACAAGCTAACAAAGCCTGCTGGATCTCGTTCAATTCCCCAGTACCCAAGGAAAGCCAGCACACAAAGTGGAGCGTGCTTCTGGAATTTGTAGCAGCAAAAAGCCCTGGTGTGCCCATACACACATACACACACACACACACACACACACACACACAAACACACATATACACACACATACACACACATACACACACATACACACACACCATACACACACATATACACACACATACACACACCATACACACACGCACACATACATATGCACACATACACACACATAAACACACATATACACACCATACACACACACATACACACACATATACAAACAAACTCACATCTTTCTATCTCAAATAAAAATATTTTTAAATATTTTTGTTTTGATTAGAAACCTGACAAGAAAGAAAAGCTACTGTGAAGTCAGGTACACGTTTATATTAACTCACATTTCTATATAGTAACAGCAGCTTATATGCCTTCAAATTTTAGAGTATATACAATGTATACTACATATACTGTAGTTTTATTTATTACATATAGTACATATGGGAGAAATCATCTAGGGCTGGCATCATGTTACGAATCCACAGGGACCAATCCAACGCCCCCATATCTAACTGTCTCTAGAGACACACTCACAGACACAGCCAGGGTGCTTCGCTACCCTCCTAGACACTTCTCAGTCTGTATTATCCTCCTCACAGGCTATGAATGAACCTGCCCCAACCAAATAAAGAGGCTTGAGAAATGATTCAAGAACTTCCTGGAGAAAGACTGCTTTTCCTAGGAACATTTTCAAAAGGGATCATATATCCAGGTATAGAGAACACAAAAATCAATAAATAAGTCAGGTATGGTGGCCAGGTATGGTGGATTATCATGCCTATAATCCCAGCACTCAAGAGACTTAGGTTGGAGGATCACCATGAGTCTGAAGCTAGCCTGGGCTACAGAATGAGTTCCAGGTCATCCTGGGCTATGAGACTCTACCTCATAAAACAAAATAATAATAATTAGTAAAGAAATTCTTTTTATTTTGAAGAGAAAGGGTTTGACCCTAGCTGCTCTCAAACTCCTGGGCTCCAATGATCTCCCTTTCTGAGGCTCACAAACAGCTGTGTTCCTCTTAAATAAGAGCCATAGCAGTGAGCACACATGTCAACCATAGACACACGACTCTCTGGGACAGTGCTCAGCGGATGAGAGCTGCCAGCAAGGTTCTGGGCAGTGTGGGGTTTTAAATGACTGTCACAGTTAGCCATGCATAGTACATCAGTACCCATGGGAGAGCACCAGTCAGAGGAGGCAACATGAGGAACCCTGATGAGACCTGAGACGTCCATGAGAAATGTGCGTGTCCTGTCTTCAAATTCAGAAGTCACCTGGTCATGAACCACACTCTTGGAACAAAAGTCTCTAAGATGTGTCTAATTTCAAAAAAAACTGGAAGATAATAGGAAGCATGGCTAAGGTCCACTTTCACTTTCGTGTGTATCAGCAAGAAAAACAACTTGAACTTGCAGTGTTAGCATTTGCAGAAAAATCAAGGAACATCAGGAATAATCCAGAACCCCTTCTCTGGTCATTTAGAATCACAGACAGAATTTGTTCAGATTAACTAGCTTCTTTCCCCCTGAGTTTAACAGAACAGCCTTCACTGTCCAGTGATTGATAAGAGCAATATTGCTTACTCCTCAGACATAACACTAAATTTCATCCAGTTTTATGAAATTTAGTCCAAAATCAAATTAGCATTGTATCAAAAGCTATGTCTTTTAAAAACCATGCATTTATTCTATAAGTGATTAAAACTGAAAGGAATTTGTCCCTTTTCAGAAGAAAAGTCAACATTTATGCTTGGATAATACATTCTAAACATAAGTGTAATAGTTTTAAATAATGTTATATATTTATAACTGTTTCAATGTTATATATTATAACTGAAATTTTATAACACATTATATATAATAACATTATGTATAAATGTTTTATATATATAAAACGTTTCACAGTGAAAGGTATATTCATAAGGGCTTCTCAAAATATAAGAATTACTGATGTCAAGTAAATACTTTTCAAATTTAAAATCTATCATATTCCATTCAAAAATGAAGAAGTATTTTAGAAAATCCCAAAATAAGCCAGAGATATGGCTCAGTTGTTAATGACCTTGCAAAAAGCCTAATGACCTGGGTTCAACGCCCCAGTCCCCACATAAAGCCAGAGCCACAAAGGAGCGCACACATCTGGAGTTCATTTGCAGCAGCTGAGAGCCCTGGTGCACCCATTCTCTCAGTCTTCTCTCTATCTCTCTGCTTGCAAATAAATAAAATTAAAAAAATAAACTTAAAAAAAAGCCAATAGATGTCTGAGATACTATGTGTTCTTATGGATGACCTTCAGGAACTGGAGTGAGCATGGGAACAGGGTCCAACTTGACCAGCTGCACCTCTGAAACAGAAGCCCCACTTCTGGCAGCACCTCACCAGGGTCTGCAGGGCTAGCTCAGGCTTCTCCGGAACAGTGCACAGTGTATGAGAGCTGCTTCTCTGCAGCTCCCTGCAACGCTGTGTCTGTTTATATCTTTGCAGCCATCCTAGCAGACCCACACTGGGGGTGACAAAATGATTCCACGATCATCATCCTTCCACATTTATGAGCACCAAAGCAAAGTCATCCTGGAGTCTGGAAGTCAGTCCAGGCTGCCTTAATGGTTAGGAAGCACTTTCCTGACATCATCACACCTGGCTGGCTCAGGCAAGCTGGAGCTTTTCAGGAATCCATTAGCAAATTGAAAATGCATCTCGATCGATATGCCCTATGCCAGCTTTCTTCAATCCTCTGGCTGGGCCCATTCATGACTTCTCTACGTTTCTCAGGGGATGGTCTCATGTATTTCTCCCAAAATACTGAGATTGAGAACTTTCTAGTTCTTCGCCTCAAAGAACTTCATCTCTCGTAATTTCCATTTGCGCATTCTGGTTCACCCTCACCCCAAACGCGCGCACATGCACACACACGTTCTTCTTCCCTGGGCAAATGGATCTGTAGCACCTCCACTTCTGCTAACTCCTCTTTCCTATTAACACCTTAGAAGAATGCTTATTTTCCTCCCTCTCCCTGAAACCACTGGATGTTTTGTTTTGTTTTCAAAAATCGACCACTGTCCCCCTACCAAAGCCTCCTAGGTAAGAAACCTGACATCAGTGGCATCTCCTGGACTGTTTCTTACAGAAAGCCTGCCTCTTCCTAGCCCAGCCCAGGGACCCCAGGCCACACACCTGCAAAGAATTTCAAACCCAGGGTTCTCTTTT
The DNA here is from genome assembly GCA_004024765.1 of Zapus hudsonius. Lineage (NCBI taxonomy): Eukaryota > Metazoa > Chordata > Mammalia > Rodentia > Dipodidae > Zapus > Zapus hudsonius. Next base: position 26,645 of record PVHP010001978.1, on the reverse strand, counting down.
TCTCCTTGCCACTAGTCACCCCTCTTCGCTCTCTTCTTGGGCTCACTGCTGAAATACCAGTCCAGGGTATGATTCCTTCTTCCTTCCAGACAGCAACGAGATGAGGAGACGCCTGAGGACTTCTTCTATTTCATTGACTTTCAGAGACACAATGCTGAGATCGCAGCTTTCCACCTGGACAGGTAGGCCTGGCCCCTGGAGATGGCATTGTCTTCAAGGTTCAACCCCCAGGAAGGGACACTGCATAGACTTATAGGGTTCTGCCTGGTATTTGCTCTTTCTGGTTCTTTAAATCTAATACCTCCCTCCCATCCCATGGGTTAAAGACCAGAAGATCTTTTAATGTAAATGAAATGAACAATTTATAAAGGAAACAAACCCAACCATGCAACTTACATTGCCATCGTAGACTTGGTAAAAATGAGAAACACATTCCCATTTGCCAAAGGAGTTTTAGGGTGATTGCATCAGTTACTTTATTCGTTGCTATGATCACATACCTGACTAGAAGCAGTTTAAGTTAGGTAAGGGTTTATTCTGACTTACAGCTTTGAGGGAATACATTCCACCAGCAGGGATGGCCTGGTGGCAGAAATGTGAAGCAGAAATGGTCACATTCCATCAAGGGCCAGGAAGAAAGAACAAACAGGAAGTGGAGCCAGGCTATAAAACCTCAAGGCCCGCCCCCAGTAACTCACTTCCTCTAGCATGGCTCCACCCAGACTGCACCACCAGCTGGGACCACATGTTAAACACATGAGCATTCAGACCACCATGGTGATGATGGTTAGAAGGTGAAGGGGACATTCCTAAACTTCCAGGTCTCTCCTCTTGCTCAGCCATTTGCTACTCAAAGCATGGTCTCTACTTTCATATCATGGGCACCATCCTGGGGCTTTTTAGAAATGCTTCCCCTGGACGCACTGAGTCAAACGTGCATTTGGACAAAACTCTATGATGACAAGTTTTCACATCCAAGTGTGAGAAACATTGACCAAGCACATGGTTTGGATGGTGAGTCTGCCCAGGAGGCTCCATGAAAGGATTCCTCCTGAACCCCCTTCAGGCTGGGATTTGCCCTGGGCCCAATCAGCTAACTCCACATACCACAGACACCCTCAGTAGTCATACGGCCTATATGGTCAGGCACACCAGACAGGTTCTAGCATGTGGTGACCCAGGGACAGGGCTTCTCCCCCAGGTTCCTGTCCATCCATTGGATCCAAACAGGGCTCACTGTCTTCCAGGATTCTGGACTTCCGACGGGTACCACCAACAGTGGGGAGGCTAGTGAATGTCACCAAGGAAATCCTAGAGGTCACCAAGAATGAAATCCTGCAGAGTGTCTTCTTTGTCTCGCCAGGTAGGATACCAGCTAGAGCCTTTATTCTGGGTCGTAAGTATATAGTAAGGCAGCATGTCTACTGTCCTGTACAGTAGTGGCCTAATACACACCCTCTTCCCTAACACATGCATTGTTGGGTGGGAGGCACTGTCATCAGGCATTCCACTTGGGCTTGCTTGAGCATAACATCAGAAGAATTACAGACAGCAGAGTGTGTGAGATGCTGACTGACCTGTGTGGGCATTGAAGCTCCCTGGACCAAAGGTTATCCATCCAGCACATCAAAGAATGCTCTATCCATCACATGGAAAGGATGCTTTAAGGAATTTGAAAATTGGTACCCAGGATGCTGGGTTTGGTAGCATCATCTAGGAAAAGGCAATGTTTCGTTCTGCCTTTTACCAAGCTGGGAGTTCAGGATTTCATATACTACTTTTTTTTTGAGGTAGGGTCTCATTTGAGCCCAGACTGACCTAAAATTCACTATGTAGTTTCAGGGTGGCCTTGAACTCATGCGATCCTCTTACCTCTGCCTCCTGAGCACTGGGGTTAAAGGAGTGTGCCACCACGCCTGGCTTCCCATCATTTCTTGGGACAGAAGATGGCACATCTACAAGCCCTTCTTTTCCCTCTCGCCTCTCTCTTCTCCAGCCAACAACGTGTGCTTCTTTGCCAAGTGCCCATATATGTGCAAGACCGAGTACGCAGTCTGTGGCAACCCGCACCTGCTGGAGGGCTCTCTCTCTGCCTTCCTGCCATCTCTCAACCTGGCCCCCAGGATATCTGTGCCCAACCCCTGGATCCGCTCCTACACGCTGTCAGGAAAAGAGGAGTAAGTTGTTTCCTGGCCACGTCATGCCCAGATCCTGCAGCCTGGGCCTTAAAAGTGGCCACAGTTGGACCCTAAAAGCTGCCTCAACCCTCTTACTGACCCTAAGATCAACTGATCGAGATATTTTCTCCCTTTAGAGCTTGTGTTTAATTATAAAGAGACTACTAGGTTCTGGGTGACAGAGAATCAGAAGGCATAAGCTCTCCCCTTAGGAAATTCTATGTGTGATGTGGTGCAGTGAAGTGTGGTACAGAGCAGTTAGAGAAATGTTCTATATCAGAGAAGCCTGTGAAGGGCCAGGAACAGGACACCAGGTCCCCCAAACAAGAGGTGTGATTCCAAGAACTTCTTGGCCATATCCCCAGGGCCTAACACACTCCTAGCACATAGTAGGTATACTGTATTAAGAGACTGAAGGAACAGGAACATGGTCCACCCACCACAATCCTGGTGGGATGAGAAGTAATAGAAGAATTTCTGGAGGACATCAAGAGCCTAAGGGACTTTGTGCAGACTGATGACTGATGACAGCCTGTGGTGTAGGAGCATTGGAGGGCCAGGGCCCAAGAGGCTTGATAAGAAGGATGTGGAAGGAAAGGATGCCAGCCCTTCTACCATGTGCCCTGTCATCCTCCCTGTGGGCCTTGGTACCCCAGGTATCTACTTAGCATCCCACAAAGTGAAAACACTGAACCTACCCAACCCTTTCCATATGTTCTTGCCCAGGGTCTCTAACATCTGGCTGGCATCCTGAGAAGCTATCACCAGCCCAGGCAGAATCAGAGTGGGCAGGGATTTGAGAATGAGGGGAAGGCGTGGGGAGGGCCCCAACACCTTGCCATCTTGGTTTTTCCAGCCCCAGGACTTCTTTTCTCCCTCAGGTGGGAGCTCAATCCCCTATACTGTGACACAGTGAAGCAGATCTACCCTTACAACAGCAGCAAGCGGCTCCTTGGCATTATCGACATGGCCATCTTTGACTTCCTGATTGGTAAGCTTTCCAATCAGGGCACCTGGCAGAAGTAAGCCTTCTCTGTTTGCCTGGGATCACCTGTGACCTTGGCAAAAATTAAAGCCTAGCTCAAGGGAGTAGCCATACAGCTCACACAGCCTCAAGAGCAGCAGAGGTCCAAGGGCACAAAGCATGCTCTGGTTTCTACAAAGAACTGCAGTAAGTGAAGGGGTCTGCCACTGGCCAGGCAGGTACACCAATCACCCTGTCCTAAGCCCAGGTGGGCATCAAACTTAAGTTGCATGCCCCTTCTACCTGATGAGGGGAACCTGGGTAGGAAGATGACAAACATGGAACAGTAGGGCACCAGAGGCAAGGTCCCAGCTCCAGAGACTGGTAATTCCTTCTCCAGTTCCATGGAGATCAGGAAAGCAGTTACAAATGTAGCCACCTCACAGGCAGATCCAAGCAGTGCAGACTGACTGCTGCAGACTGACTGCTTTCTGAATCCCTTCATGATGGGAACCTTTGTGTGTTTACTGGCTGATGGTGTCTGTGCTGAGAATAGAATGACCGATGTATGCACAGGAGGCAGGAGGGCACAGATCTCCACAATAGAACCTCAGGCCAGGACGGGGACGGGGAGGGGATGCTAGCCATGGAACTGCAGGCTATGGCTCAGGTTGACAGGCCTCCATTCCCCTGGCCTGTAGGGCTTGGCTCTGACCTCTCCCTTTCTTTTACAGGAAACATGGACCGACATCACTATGAGATGTTCACCAAATTTGGGGATGATGGGTTCCTCATTCATCTTGACAATGCCAGAGGGTAAGTGCTAGTGCCCATGCCCCAGCCTTCTCCTCCATACCTGCTCCTTCACACAGCTCAAAACCTGAGGGCCTGAGAAGGGACAGCATGGTGTGGTTCTGTCTCCATCTTTTCTCCAGGCCTTTTTCTCTTGTCCTTGGCTAAGTACCACTGATCCTCCTCCAGTTGTAAGAGCGCTCATGTCCCTTTAGTGAACTAAGTTGTTTTCCATGACTTCTCACTAGTTGATACCATTCTGGAGAGAGCCAACATGGCTGACCCAGGGGCACATTTTTAAAAAATTATTTGCAAGCAAAGAGAGGTAGAAAGAAGAGACAGAGAGAAAATGGACACACCAAGGCCTCCAGCTCCTGCAAACAAACTCCAGATGCATGTGCCACTTTGTGCATCTGCTTTACATGGGCACTGGGGAATCAAACCCAGGTCGTTAGGCTTTGCAGGCAAGCACCTTAACCACTTGGCCATCTCTCCGGCCCCTGGGATACTTTCAATGAGAAGCTTCTGGCTAAGAAGGGGCCCAGAGAGGAAGCTGCCCCAGTCATTGATATTTTATGCCAATCACCAATTCACAAAGGTTATAGTAGCAAAGAGAGAAGATCGAGGGAAAGAGAAAAGATGCTGTTTGCTGAAGCCTGTTTCTTCTCCTAGGTTTGGACGGCATTCCCACGACGAGCTCTCCATCCTGGCCCCTCTCTCCCAGTGTTGCATGTAAGTTTTCATGCAGCCAGTACCAAGGCAGGTGGCAGTTTCAGACACTGCATCCTGCTTGGAATCTAGCTCTGAAGGCCTTCATCAATTTTCCCTGGTCTAGGACATGGCCGGTGGAATGATGGGAATCACCTCATTAGACCACAGCTATAAATGTTCCCCAGAAACATCTTTCTCGTCCTTCAGTATTAGACAAATTAAGATCTCATCTTTTAAGCCTTTAAGTCACCAACTTTGATGATTAGCCCACTTTCGCAGAGCCTGACGGTGTTTGAGAATTCCTCATCAGCCCTCTGTTTTGCAGGCATGCATGCATGCTCTTAAATATTACTTCATCACCTAAACAAAATCCTGGTCAAAGTCCCATCAAGCTGGGTCAGGCTGACATTCTTCCCCGTTCGCTAGGGGACATTAACCTCCTCCCATACCTCTCCAGTATTGTCACCAGGGTCACCCACCCTCTCAGCCACAGCCTCCACAGCTCATGAGAAGTGAGTGAGGGATTCACCACTAACAAAACCATCCCATTCGCTCCCAGTAGGAAATGGGGAGCACGTCTATTCTTAATCAGTTCCCTGGGTTAATTTAAATGTCTCCCTTCTCTCCTCCAGAGAGAGATGGGCAGTAGCTGCTTAGGTCAGTGATCAGACATTTCATCTGCTTACACATGAGTCCATGTCTGATTCCTGTATAAAAAGAAATCAACTCTGAAGTCAAAATGGTCATAGCTCACGGCCATTCTCTGAGACATGTTAGGATGTTAGCAACAAGCAGCTTGGAGGTTGGCTTCTGAAATGACAGACGACTTCATCATTACACCTACTGGAAGGTTCCCCTTTAGCTTTAAATCTCCTAGTTGTGACTCCCTCAGCACATGTATGGGGCTCACGGCGGTGGTTACAGTTCAAATGGCTTAGCAGGCTCATGCCGACGTGGTTTTCACTGGTGTGTGCTTGGGAAGACCCTGGGCATGAAGGCTCCAAGTACCCACGGAGCAGCAGTTTGTGGGGACAGAGCACGTGCAGACTAGTTCTCTTCCTCGCATTTGCTTATTTGGTTCTAATGACTTTGTCTTGTCAGGATAAAAAAGAAAACCCTTTCCCACCTGCAGCTGCTGGCCCAGGATGACTACAGACTGAGTGACGTGATGCGGGAGTCGTTGCTAGGAGACCAGCTCACCCCAGTCCTCCTAGAGCCCCACCTCCTGGCCCTGGACCGCAGACTGCGGGTCATCCTGCGGACGGTGGAGGACTGCATAGTGGCTTATGGGGAGCAGAGTGTCATAGCTGACAGCCCGGCACAACAGTCAGCTATGGATTCGGGACAGGCCAAGCTGGCAGGCTGAGGGGCAAGGGTGAAATCTCAGCACACACCTGGAGCCCGCAGGGGACACTGGCTTGTAGGCCACCGCTTCCTCACTCCACCTGGGAGTGCTGGAGGCTATCACGAGCTCAGGGAGGAGGCATGCGTGTTTTGAACCCACAAGTGGGTCCCACTGAACCTGCTCTTTCCCCTTGGATGGAGATCACTACTTGACTTCGTACTGCTGGGGCCCCATCTTCCCAGAAAGCCCCGGCATCAAGGCCAGAGACTCTCTTCTGTGTACACTGGGAAACCTCAACATGGGTCAGGCTTGGAAGTTTGGGAAACCTTGAAGAGTTTTGACTGTAACAAACCAAATAAAAGGACAGCAAGTGGAGACCTGGCTTCTGGCAGACCCTCACTGTATGTACAAGCCAAGTGTAAGGACGGGTCCAGATGAAACCTTTGCATATCTCAAGCAGGCTTTACAAACCCTCTGTAAATGGTTAACTCAAACTGGTTCGAGTCAGACTTCACAGAGATCGGGAGATGAGTGGCGAGATCACTTGCTACACAAGCATGAGGGCCTGAATACACGCCCAGCACCCACTTAAAAAGCCAGGTGTGCCCGCTCACGCCTGTAAACCCAGCGCTGAGTGGGGCAGAAACAGGAGATTGCTGAGTCTCCCAGGTCAGCCAGTCCGATCTAAAACCCAAGAGTTCCAGGTTCAGGGACCCTTTCGCGAGGAATTAAGGTGGAACAGACGGTGTCTTCCTCTGACATGCGTGTGCACACACACACAAAATCAGACGTCTACTTACATTTTAGTTCCTGGCCTCATTTGAATACAACAATCTCTACTAATCACTGTTGCGATAACTTCTCAGAAAGTTGAAAAAAAAACAGAAACTGGGCTGGAGAGATTGCACAGTGGTTAGGGTGCTTGCCTATAAAGCAGGACCTGAGTTCGAATCCCCAGTACACACATAAAGCCAGATGTACAAGGTGGCATATGCATCTGGGGTTTGTTTGCAGTGGCTGGAGGCCCTTGCGCTCTCACTCTCTCAAATAATTTTTTAATTAAAGATATAGATACCAAAAAATAGAGACTTGCTCAAAAAAAGGGGGGGGTTAATCTGAATGCTATCAACGAGAGACTGGGGATATGACTTAGTTGGCAGAGTGCTTGCCTAGCAAACATGAAAGCCCTGTGTAAAACCAGGCATGGTGGCACATGCCTGTAACCCCAATACTTGCGGGTCGAGGCAGGAGGAAAGTAATATAAGGTCATTCTTGGCTAAACAGGGATTTGAGGCCAGCTTTGGTTACACTGAGTCCCCGTTTCAAAAAAAAAAAAAAAACTATCAAGAGAAATGACACCAAGTATGCCAAGTCTAGCAGCCAGGAACAACAGGAGGACCTTGGGGAAAACCAAGGATTTGCCCTTATCGGGACAGCATGGGTAAGCTGAATAGATGCATGAGCCTGGAGTAAGTCCTCTTCCCCCTAGATCCCAGAATTGCAGCTGTCTGGAGATGTTCTCCCTTAGGAGGCTGTCTCAGAAGGAATACATCTTCCCGAAAGGACAGCGGGGATTATCTCCTCGTCCTCTCCCTGTTGACTCTAACAGGAGACTTTGTGTCTTACACCTAGTCACTAACAACACACAGGACAGGGATGATGCCATGCTGGGTGTAGTCAAGTAACAATAAATGAGTTAATCAGATCATCTTCTCTTCTGATAAAGGCCAGAGAGGCAATCACTAAGAGCCTGGGGGGAGGAGGGGAAAGCTGTCACTAAAGAGGAACAAGGTCAAGAACTAGAAATGTCACCAGAGACTTCCACAGGATATCCAAAGACAGAACAAACAACGAGTGTGGTATTTTGTTTCTTTACTTTTTGAAATGCCTTTATATAAAGTTTTTGAAGCTGCCCTCAAACTTGTCATAAGCAAGACTGGCCTTGATCCTTGTGACTCCACTTCCCAACTACAGGCCTGCAACACTGAGCCTGGCCTGCAATGAGTAGTTCTTGACCATCCTAACTCCCACCTCTCCATCTTGCTTCACCCTAACATTTCGCTGCCATTCAATACACAGGAATCCTTGCCTTGTCCCAGGCATTTTACTCACCTTACAGCGTCGGCTCACTGGTTTCAAATCCTCCCACACATGCACAGCTCCCTACCTCCAATGTAAGAACTAAGATGGAGAGATTAACTGAAATACAATTTCATGGTTAGACCCAGAATAGTGCCCACACCTTTAATCCCAGCACTTGGGAGGCAGAGGTAGGATGATCACCAAGAGTTTGAGGCCAACCTGAGACTACAGGGTGAGTTCCAGGTCAGCCTGGACTAGAGCAAGACCCTACCTCAAAAAACCAAGCACACAAAAGCACCTCTAAGAAAGGTGAGTTCATGAACTCCAACCTCACCACTTCCTTGGCGGCATGATCTGGAATGGAAGTACTTGAACTTGAGCATGATAATGATATCTATATGCTTATCGTCTACCTTTCATGCTGTTTTCTGACTAGCAGGAGGCTGGAGAGATAGCTCAGCAGTTCAGGCACTTGCTCAACTAGTAAAAACAATGACCATTTGGCAAAAATATCAAAAAGGCTAAAACGTTCCACTCTCAAACCTACCAAGTTCTGACAACTTGTTCATTTTGAACCACTGCTCAACTTCCTATAAAAAACTACTCTGTATGTGCAAACTTTTCACATGACCTCTGACAGAAAATGACAGGGAAATGCATGACATGTGAACTACATAGGAGTTTGAGGAATTTGTTCCAGCCTTCTCAAAAATATCAGGACAACCTGGATCCACAGAAAGTGAAATCTCTTCCATGTGGCAGTCCTGAGTCCTGTTACGTCACCACAGATGCTGACATACGGTGCAGCCTTCTCATACTTAGAGAACCTAGTCAGCATATCAGCAATATAGTTAACAAGCAGAGGGAAGGAGAGAGAGAGAGAGAGAGAGAGAGAGAGAGAGAGAGCGCACACCAGGACCTCTAACCACTGCAAACCAACTCCAGACACATGCAGCACCTTGTGCATCTGGCTTTACATGGGTACTGAGGAATCACTTGGCAGGCAAGCGATTTAACTGATGAGCCATCCAGCCCAGTTGACCATTTATAAATGGTAAATTAATAAGCACAAACATAGGCACAAACAAAAACAGTGTGGTGCCAGAGAGGAAGCAAATGACAGTCCCCGTATGAGAGCTACAGCAAAGCTGGTTCCCTTGTTTACCCTCCACTGGAACTTGGGAGTTAGACTCCGATTTTTCTCTGCTCTGCTTATGCCCTGGAGGAGTGCCACCAAAGTGCGTCAGGTGGTGTAGTGAACTGGGGTTACAGAGCAGTTTTAAATAGTAGGCTGAGTTGCAAATACAGAATCCATGAAAAATGAGAAATGGCTGCAGTTCACAAAAATTCCTTTTAAAAAAGCTCTCCATCTAGTGGCAACTTTTTTTTTAAAATCACAAAGCTACTTAAAATTGGCAGAACTTTCTACCACAAAAGAAAAAAAAAGGCACTCACTGGTTTTAGTTTTAGGTGGGATCCCAATGAAGTCAAGGCTCTCCAATTATGTCAAGAAACACACTTGTAACTATGTACAGACACACCATGCTCATTTCTATGCTAAAACCCCATAGTATAAGGAAAGATTTACCATTCCCTTTGACAGACACCTTTGAGAATAAACTATCTAGTTCGCTAGCCAGTTCTCGAAGTTCTCGAAGGTTCAGTCCACCTCGAGTCTACTGCCAGGACCTCAAAGGATCCAGCTACTTATGTCAAGACACAGAGCACCATCATGCCACTTCAATGTCAAAGTATTAATGCAGTCTATGGGCCACTATTTTAAGGGGGAAATTATACTGAGGACAACTCTTCAGTTATATTGTCATGACTCAAGTTTCCAGCTACAGTTGGTTGGGGAAAGGAATTTTGCCAAGGTTCACATTAGAACACAGAGCTAGGGGCTGGAGAGATGGCTCAGCAGTTAAGCCACTTGCCTGCAAAGCTCAGGTTCAATTCCCCAGTACCCACGTAAAGCCAGATGCACAAAGTGGCACATGCATCTGGAGTTCTGGTTCACTCATTCTCTCTCCCGCTCCCGCTCCCTCTCCCTCTCTCTCTCTCTCTCTCTTACTTGCAAATATTTTTTTAAAAAACAGCCAATTAAACAATGTTCTTCTAGCATAACTACAATGTCAATGCATGTGAAAACATTAGCATCAATATACTAGTAAGTACAATTAATGTCATTCAAGCATCAGAAATCCGGCTAATAATGTATGTAAAATATAAATGATCCATTAAGTGACTTAAGTATATATGTTTAAATCAAACATATGTTGAATGAAAAACCATGTCTCCACTAAGTTTGTGGAAAGTCCCAAAGCCAGGAAACCAATCTGACTTCAATGAAAAGGAATCCAGGATTTCTGGTTGCATCTCCTTTCCATGACTTAGGTGGGTGGCAACCTTGGATCCATTCATTGACAAGCTGAATTGGAACTTACAAAAAATAAACATTTTTTAAACGTATTTTTCAAAACACTCATCCCATAATTCACTGTCATTCTGGCCCACTAGGGATAGAAGAAGAGGAGAGGGAAGAAAAACTATTTCACTAAGAATTTAAATGGTTTAATCTTTATTAAGTGACCTACCATTCAGACAACCTATAACAAAGAGAACAGAGCACTGAGCGCACACGGGATGACGAGACCAGTGACCACACAACAATGATGGTCCATCAAATCCAGAGACAGATGCCTAAAGCCCCGAACACCATCCAAGACACATCAGGCCAATCGTGACTTCTCACATAAACTTAAATTGCACGAGGATAAAGCGTTAAACATGGTTGTTTTTAAATTCAAGATGAAAACCTACAAGAGGGAGTGGGAGCAGGCCGGCTGGCATCTTGGGAGCCTGGAGGAGCAGCATGTTCACCGTGAGTGTGTGTGTGTGTGTGTGTGTGTGTGTACAGACATGACACCGTGTTCACGGCGTCCTACAAGAGGCATTCAAGTACAATTTTGGCATTTGAAACAAATATTAAATCAAGCTTTAAGCTAATAACATTTTTATTTGTAATTTTTAAATATAAAAAAGATAGCCAAACACAAAGGACAGAAAACTCTCACTTAATACAGATTATGGAAATTAAAAAATTTGTTAACAAAGTAGCTTTCTATCCCACACAAAAACATAAATAAAACTTCTTTCCCAGATTTATACCCCAAAGTTAGTAACAACCTAAAAGCTTTTCAAATCTGTGAAAAACCATCTACCATGACCAACTGAAATGCCCCAGGGAAGAGCAGGAGAGGGAGGGACCATTAACCAGAACCACTTGCACGTGGATGGAAAATGCCTGCAGTCACTCCCAAATAGAGCCCCATGTTGGCTACAAATCACAACGCCAATAAAAGTGTCTTATGCTATGGAACTGTGAAATTTTGTTAAAAAAAAATAAAAATAAACTGTTGGGCTTATCAGTGGAGTAATGCAAGGCTGAAAACACTGAAATACAGTTAGGACTCAAATCACAAGTTTAAACATTAAAAAAGGAGGAGGAATTTTGCCAGAGAAATGGGTCAGAGCAGAAAGCAGGACTTTCAATTAGGATGGCCTTCTGGGCCAAAGCAGATACAGTGACCCCCAACCCACTCAACAAGGGGTGACTTCACCAAGCACACGCTTCTTTTCAATGCACTCAGCGGAAGTCCTCGACATTCCACTTTCACCTGGTGTCCCCATTAGCCACACTGCCTCCATGTTCTCTATGCCGTGGGCCCCATCTCTAGCTCCTTTCAGCCAGCCTCATCTCCTGTAGTCAGGGTGCTGAGCTGAGCGTCTGCAGTCCAACAGAGGTCTCACCTAACACCCAGCAGTGCAGACCTTAAATGCTCAGCTTCAGTTCTGCACCTCATGGTCAGTATTTGGCACCAGCTGGATAAATAAAGGTCTAATCAGAGTCTGTGAGCAGAGGCAGAAGCGGGTAAGTCACAAGCAGGTATTTCTGCCATCTATGATTTGGTTTCACTCTTAAAAGGCAGGTATAGAAAGCCACACTAAAAATATTTCAGTTAGGAGAGGCAATAACAAGATATAAAAAAGGCAAATTAGCTTAGCAAATAAAAACTAGTCATATTTATCTGATAATTAGCAAAATGGGAGTTTTTTCCACCCTTAACTAGTTTTAATTATAGGCAGATGTCTTTCTACTATCTAAGATTTTTCTATTTTCATTCTTCTAATCCTCTGAGGTTAAAGAACTCATTTATTTTATAAAGAAACAGAGCGGATATGGCCACAGTCTAAGAACGCTCTAACGGGAAAGGTACGTCATGTACAGAACTCTCTACAGCAAGCCTTGGTGCTGGGATCCACCTCACCAGGAAGCACGGCACTCACTGCCCAGGCTGAACACTAACACTGCACACTGCACAGAGAAGCAGTAACAGCAGAATCCATAGAACTCTATTTATTTGTGAAGGAGCATTCACTTAATGCTCCAAATGAAAAATGGTGCAAAAGCAACTTGAATATAAAGAGACGAGAAGCTGAGAAGCCATGGCACTTGGCGCCGCACACAGGGAGAGCATCTGCAGGAGTGAAGCTCGGCCGGGGACAAGAGAGGACAGGACAGGAGGCACAGGAGGTGGACTTCAGACAGACAGTGACACAAAACTGTTGTACTGCTGGATGTTTCGCTTGAGGATATCTGAGCATGGGCCCAGGACACGTTCAAACCGAGGTCGATCCAGCTTGACACACTTCAAGGGCCCACGTGCAACCACTGTGGCAGCACGGGGACGATTCATCAGCAGCGCAATCTCACCTGGAACGGGGAGAAGGTTAAGAGTAAGCGAGCGTCAACAGAAACTACTTCCTTCCGAAGGTGTGCTTCTGAGAGGCCAGGACATTCCCAGTCAACAGAAAAAGGCTACCAACTAACAGAATGAGACAAGTGAGCTACTGTGTGCATGGTGACACACACTTAGAATCCCAGCACTCCGAAGTGGAGGCAGCTAGGAAATCAACAATTCGAGGCTGACCTCAGCTGCAATAAAGTCCAAGCCAGCCTTGGCTATGCAGCAAGACACTGCCTAAAGAGTGGGGACGTGGAGTGGCAACTGTTAACTGAGTGAAACAGAATCTCACACTATTTTCTCTGAGGGCAAAAGGAAAGACTGCAAATTAAATAATCTGCCAGGCATGGTGGTATGTGCCTACAATCCCGCCACTTGGGAGCCTAAGACAAGAAGATCCCAAGTATGAGAGCAGCCTGGGCTACTATCATGATACCCTGTCTCGAAAACAAACAAAATCTCAGAAGACAAAATTAATGCAAGACTACACTGTCCACTAAGAGGTAACTGAAACCATTTTGTTGTTGGGAACTCAACATACCAAAATAATCAGAAGGCCCCAATCTCCCCACTTCCACAAATTCTTCATTTTCTGAGCGGCGCTGGAGCACTGCAGCTGTTCCCTGTAATACAATCACCAAAAGGCTAAGCAAGTGCTTCCTAACCCAGAATGGTCTTTAAATACCCTAGGAAATGACAGCTGCCTGGCCAAAAAGAGGGGGAAAGGATTCAGTGGGTTTTTTCAATTGATAAAAGATGATTAAAAAGTCAGTCACCCCATGAGCTTTGGTTTCCATGTAACCAGCACCCCTACTAGCAAGGTTCTTATCAAGTTCAAGTACTCGGCCAGTCCAGACTCAGCTTAGCCTCCTAAGCAGAGACCAAACTCCAGCACGCTCACTCACTCATTTATTTTCTGTGGCTGCTTCTGCGTCTGCTTGAACTCTGCTATTTGAGTGGACTTAGCAGGCCAGATCTGCAGTGAGAGCCACAAAGCATGGGAACTTTAGAATCTAACTAGCATTAAATAGCTTAAACGGCATCTAAACAGAGATGAGACAGTATCATCATAATGTATAGTACTAAGTGGTTAGGTCTTAGAAAAGAGTCATTTCCGTTAACTTGGAAGTCCACTATTCATGTCAAAGACCCTTCTGGAATTCTGACTTGTCTTCGAAACTGTAGTGGCCTAGCAAAAAACTAAGCATTTGCATTGTGAAGTAGATTTAAATATAGTTGTCAAGTATTCTTAAAAACCAATGCTGCCAATGCTAGTCAGCTCCACCTCCCGCCCCCACCCCCCAATTAGGCTGTACAACTCTACAGAAGACTCCTTCACCTCTAGAATAATGAAGAACTCGGCCCCGGGTTCTCCCTGTACCACAATCTTCTGCCCATCTTCAAACTGGACCGGTTCCAAGGCATCAGCTACTGTGAGCCGTTCCCACTTGTCCAGAGACTCTGAGAGATAAGCAAGAATCAGAAGAATGTCTCCATGGACAGTTGGTGTTGCTAAGCACTTTTAAGCAAAAAAAAAGTACACAGATTCATCTTGGCAGGATTCTCATGTCACCTGCACATGGTCCTTAGTAGTCAGGTTTTTACCAATTGTACCCAGTGGTGAAGAAGTGAGAAAATGTGATCATTACAAATTCATATCACCATCAATGCAAATCAAACCTAAACTTACAGTACTAAAGAAATGGTTTTGCTGCCCACATTTTGGCAAAGGTTCAAAAAAAATACCTTATCCATTTAAATCCTCGATTGAATTTACCTATGAAACCAACAAGAGGGGCTAGAAAATACCTCTTGTTCCCAAAGACTAGGCTAATATTTAAGACACTAAGTAAATCTAAGCATAAACCAATGGCAAAACATGCTCATCTTATAAGTCACCCCCCATCCACATAAAGAATAGCTCAAATACCTCTAAGTCTACCTAACAAACCCCACAGAAATACGTCCGGTTAGCTGGCTTGACTCTAAATTTCAACAAGCCTGGCATCTTTTCAGAGGATGTCAGCAGATGGTACCTAACCTTTATACAAATGAAGTCCATCCTAAGGAATCCTTCCCAGAAGCAATGACCTCAACCAGTGATTGGCAACAGAGACCAAAGTCACAGCAAGAGCAGCTGTGAGTGTCCAGGGGACACTTTCAGCCTTGCTGTCTCTGGAAGAGGAATGGAGGAGCAACCAAGGCTTTCAGAAAGTACTCCCAATCCCATCTTAGGTTTTGTTACAGGAGCAAAGTGAACACACTTCAAAATTACTTGTAAGTTTGCCAAACCTTAATACCGTCAAGTAAAATTTACATGCTTTTCATCACTATTAGTAAACAAAAGTATTTTTTATGAAATACAGAAATGCTGCCAATTATCAGTAGGACCTTAATATAACAGTTTTCCATACAATTTTCTAAAACTCACCTAAAATAGACACTTTACTAAGGAATTCTTCATACATCTTTCGCTTTCTCAGTGTGCTTCCCTTTAAATTGAAAAAAAAAAAAAAAAGAAGTCATATCCCAAAAATTCTTAATTATCACACAATGCCATGGAATCCTGTTTCAAAAAGAAAGAAAAATACTGCCACTGCTTCTTGTGTCAATCCTATTGGAGTTCTCTGCAGTCCTAGGACATGACGGCAGAAGTGAGAGTGGGCAGGTCTCCAAAACTCAACTAAGTCAGAACAAAGCCCTCTACTCCCGGCCCAGAGCCCTTCCCCAATCTCCCACACAGGGAAATAAAACTGCTGTCACTTACAGGTGAGATAGAGGCACAGACAGACCCATAGTCCTAAACCTATGGCCATGTCCTCAACGCTCCTGACTTCAGAACTTAAATCAAGTTGTCTTATCCACAAAGTTTATTAAATGTTTGGAGGAAAGAGAAGGAAATACATGAATGTTTTATGATAAATGTTGCTCATATGGGAAATGGCACCCCAACCCCAACAAAATACATGCATGTATGTGTACATATACATCTGCCCACAGGTCATAACACAGCTGCAGATTCAACCAAATGCAGATTGAAAACCTTCATGGACAAAAGTTGTCTGCTGAACACATGCAGACTTGTTTCTCATCATTCCCTAAACTATTCACATAGCATTTTCTTTGTATTAAGAATTAAAATTTTCCAGGCATGGTGGCACACACCCGTAATCCCAGCACTCAGGAGGCAAAGGTAGGATTGCCTTAAATTTGAAGCCAGTCTGGGACTACTGAGTGAATTCCAGGTCAGTCTGGGCTACAGTGAGACCCTACCTCAAAAAAAAAAAAAAAAAAAAAAAATCAAGTAAGAATTAAAAAGAATTATAATTAATCTAGAGAATATAAATATGTTGTAAGCAAATATGCCATTTTAGATAAGAAACTTGGGTACTTACGGATTTTTGTATATGTAGAATATGAAAAACTCAGAAAAGTATTAAAGTATATCAGACAGCATATTTTCAGTCATAAAAACACAGCAAAATTTAAGAAAGCCTTTCAGAATGGCTATTAGCTAGGACCTAAAGCTACCTAAAACTACTGCTTTATAGGATTATCACATACTTACAAGATATCTGGCTGCATCAACAGGGCATGCAGTGGTTCAGGAGTCCCTCTGGTATGATCAAACATGGCACACGCACTACTGATACCATTCCATTTAAAGCTGTCACTTTTAATGGACTTTAACTAACTTTATGCACTTAAAACCACCCTAATGGGCAATCTATGTTAGGTGAAATTAAATCAGATAAAATGCCAAGTGAGCAGATGCCCAGGAATGAGCTAACCAGTACACATGAACCACCAAAGGTTTCACAGGTTGCTTCATGGGTCATTTCTCACCAAACTTCTGTTTTTCACCATCACAGATGACATGGTTGATGTCTAATGTTAACCTGAACTTAATGCAAAATATCCACTGATTAAAAGCAGGAATATTCTCATTTTAATTTAATGGCACTATTCTAAAATCAAATACACAGAGCAGAATTCTAGAGCATGCTCAAAAACCCCACCGCCTCTCACCATAAGGATTCTTCTGTAGCTGTCTCGGTCAATGCCCCACAGCTTCACATTGGTCTTTGCTTTGACAGTGGCCGCTCTAGGTGTTCCATAAATCAAAGCAAGTTCTCCAAAGCTTCCTCCTTCCCCAACACTGGTGGCCCACTCATTGTTGACATAGACCTAAAATGCAAATGACGTATTTTCTCTATATAGACAAACATTTAAAATTCTTAAACCTTTCTACAAGGGAAGAATCCTGAACCAGCTTTTTTAAAGAGTATACACTATGTCTGCAGAACACAGCAGAGCAAAACAGTTGACTCTGACAGTGCATTAAATGAGGATGATCTGCTACGATAAAGGTTCTCTCTAGGCATGAGGAGGGCAGGCCAGCCCCAAGCAGTGAGAACTGACATCCACTTACAGAGAGCTATGCTAAGCACTGTGCTGGGCACCTCACCTATACTGGGTCACCGGATATCTAAAAAATTCAGTTTCTATAAAACTGATGCTCTGTTTACTCCCCACCTCACCTGTAAATAAAACTTACAGAATCAGGAAAGCTGCATTAAGGTTCAGTGGCTCCCTTAACTCTTACTCCACAGCAAACATGCACTTCTCAACCACCACTCCAGCAAAGCTGTGAGCTACATGTACCAGACAAATGACCTTTCAAGTTTCTGCGTCATAAAAATGCTCAGCAAAGGTGCTGGCTGACTGACACAAAGTCTGCAATCAGCCCTGACAAATACCATGCTCGAGGCTGAGAAGCATGAGACCTGGTACATTCACTTTTTACACGGTCAGCATATTTCTACTATTACTAAATCTTACATCCATTTCTCCTTGATCAATCACATAGAAGTTATCCCCTTCGTCACCTAAAAGAGCAAAAAGTTAGGATCATTAAAAAAATCATCAAATTAATATAAAATAGTAAACTTATAGGTCACAATGACTATATTAAAACTAATACAACCTTTAAGAAAAATAACTAAGCAACATATTTTTTTAAAGACATGACAATGATCCCTTTTTAAGAGTCATCTCATGACAATTTCCTTCGAATTCTTACTTTTAAAAAGCCAATAAATGAAGGGGAGACAGCTGAGGTGGGACAGGGGACGGGAGAGATTATGAGCATGGTATACACTGACTGTATAAATCTATGAAGGTTGTCAAGAAAACATTAAAAAAAACACTATGCATACAAAGTTGTTAACTGCCATGGTGTGCATAACACTACAAACAAGTTGACAGCTACTAGCAAAATATCAAACTGCCATAAAAATGGAAAGGTATTTGGTTTATAAAGATCTATGTCAAGAATAAGAAAAAAAAAAAGATCTCCATAAGGTAAAATTCTCATTAGTCTACACGGTCAAAAAAAAAAAAAAAAAACTAATCTGTAGGCCAGAACTTTATAGGAGATGACTGTATGATGTAGAATTCAGATAGTTTTGTTTCTCTTAGATGTGATTAGAGACCAAGAGAGGAAAGAGGAATGCATATTATTTTGAAATCTTACATAATATCCAAAAGGAAAACATAGATACTTCCTTTAATGGTTACCACATACAAAATTGTCATCAGAAATAGGAATCCCTTAAGAGAAAATGTTCCTTTTAGCTTAGAGGATTTGCATGTCTGTGGGGGAAGAGGGACACGCCAGGGCCTTTTACCCCTGGACACAAACAGCAGATGCTATGCCACCTTTGTATCTGACTTATGTGGATAACTTGGGAACTGAACTTCAGGCTTTGTAAGCAAGCACCTTTAACCACTGAACCAGTTTCCTAGCCCCACCTTGGAGAATGTTTAATTTTAAAAAAGAAGACCTAAAAATATAACAGGAAAATAATTCCAATAAAATAAGCCCACAACAACTATCCCATGGTTCTGGGAACATAACTGCATGTCAGCAGCTTACCTTGCTGAATGACAGTCTCTCCAGCAATAAAGGAGACTGGGAACATGGCATCAAAAATATCACTGCAAGAGAGACAGCTAGTGTTACATTTCAGGTCTCTTCTCTGGATTTCAAACATCAACCACAGAAATCAACTCCCAGATTTCCAGCCCATCACCTGATGGTCACTTGGTAAACAACTAAAAGCCTTGAAGCTTGCAACAAAGGCAACAGTTTAGGGCCATGGCCTTATGGGAGAGCATAAAGAACCTGTCCTACCTTCTCTCATTATCATCAAGATGTGAGAATAACACATTCTTTTCGATGGCTTTGGCTAAAGCAGCCATTGTCTTATAATCTTTTGGTATAACCTAGAAAAAAAATTCAAAGTCAAATGACAATTATATAAACCAGACACTTCATGTTTACCACTTGCATTTCAATTACATACAAAGCCACATAATGCTATTTAAACAAGAATGTGGAGCTAAACATTTTCACAACACATTTGTACTATACCTTTGATTAACAAAGTACTCAACAAATATTGATTAACTAATCAATCCCCTTGCTTACAGCCAGACCTGTATTTAAAAGCCAGTAACTAATTCCAAGTTGACAAACAAACCAAAAACACCTTGACCAAAGTCGTCATTCTAGGTATTTTATGATAATCAGTTATTTGAAGTCTGAGATGATATCCATGTACCTGGGGTTTTTGTTTCCCCTAGGCTAAGAGCACTGTTCAGCTGGCTGGCTGAGAAAGAACAGACTGAGACAAATAAAGCTGGTAGGTTAAAGGGTTAAAAGCCAAAACATGAATTGTAGCAAAGAAGAAACATACCATGAGTCAAGAGAAAAAGGCATATGGCCTCGTAATTGTCAAACAGCAAAGAAATGAGCAACTCCCTAAAATGCAATTATTCACTGTTTATAATCACCCTTATATACAGTTGTTTCCTTTCATGGTATGCTATGACAGAAACCTGTTCTCCAGTGCTATAAGAACTGTACTTGATTCCAATAGTTTATGCATTCAGTGAAGGGGACTGGATGACCAGTTGGGTCTCAGAAACTACCTTTCTAACATAGGATGCAGCATCTTCCTCGGTGTAAACCTCGGCGCTGATAGCACCCCGGCGCCGCCGACCCTTCACCACTGGGTTGGGGGGAGGAGGAGAGATCTCATCCTCCCTGGAGTCTGTCCGAATGCCTCCTTTCTGCAGATTCTGAATCTGTTTTGCCTCCTCCTGCAAGAAACAAATGGATTTTAAAATGAGATGCTGCTGCATCTAAAGCTGGCATTCTCAAACCCCAGTGATGATCCATCTCAGTCACTCCAAATCTCTTCCAGTGCCAATTAAAGGGAAAAGGTCAGTTCAAATTGCTGGGGGGGGGGGAGCAAGGGGGAGGATAAAGTATGAACATAAACACTCAAGATACTCTCAGATGACCACAGACGATACATTTTAACAAAGGCATTCGCACTAGGACAGCATGTGAGAACATCCAATGTTGAATAATGCACTGAGTGCAGTGATTTATAATGCACACAACAGCAACGCCCTGCAAAACACAGCCATAGGAACCAGGCTTGCTGTGTGCTGCTGCAGCTAGCCGGGGAGCACTCCCACCACAGACTGCGACCAAGAACTGCAATTTAGGCACAGCAAAGTGATCCAAGAATGTCAGACTGACTGACTTCATTAATAAGCATTTACTAGGGAAAAGGAATATAAACACAAGTATGAGGGCTGGAGAGATGGCCCAGCGGTTAAGGCACTTGCCTCCAGTGCCTAAGGCCCTGGGTTCAATTCCCCAGGACCCACATGAGCCAGACCCACAAGGTGGTGGCCCTGGTGCATTCTCTCTCCCTCCCTCCCTCCCTCCCTCTCTCTCTCTCTCTCTCTCTCTCTCTCTCTCTCTCTCTCTCTCTCTCTTTCTCTCTCTCTCCCTCTCTCTCTCTCTCTGCTTGAAAGTGAATAAATAAAATATTTAAAAAAAAAAAAGTATGAGAGGGTCCTGAGCTTGCAGAATTCACATTCTAGTCAGAGGATGTGATAATGACAAGAATTTAAGAAAGCACTGGTCTAGCAATATGCCTCCAGCAGAGACTCAGGCATTTATTATCATTAGGAGTCATACTTGAAATTAAAAGCACAAAAAGTTAACCAGATTTTAAAATCTACTTCTTATTGAACCAATTTACATAAAAGCTGAGGTCAACTATTAAACATTCTTTTCAACTCTAAACCTTAAGAAGAAATTCCTCTTAGGAAAGAACAAGTTACAATGCCTGAAATAAAAGGGAAAAAAGAATGTCTTTTCTACTTTTTCTTTACTTGAGGCGTTATTCTCCAAACCATCTTTCAAATTCCAAATGAATGTGGCATTTAATGACTAAGAAAAAATAATTTTAAGAACTTAAAAGCGACACTCGTTTCTTTCCTCCTGCATGATTCTCAACCCTGCTTTTGGTAAACCAATTCAAAAATTCTACATTTCAAAAAAAGTCTAGAACTTATCCACCAAAGGGTTAATTAGTTTTTAGGAGTAGAATAATACCTGGTTGTATTTTCTTTTTTATAGAGAAGAGTTACATTTTCTCATTTCTCTGGATTTTTTGATTAAGAAAAAACAGAATGGGAAAAATTTTATTATCTGTGGAGACATTTAATTATAAATGCATTTATCTCTTCAACTTAGTAACTCGGCTTGTACTTCTAGAAATGTATTCTAAGACATGAATATGTGTGAAAAGACATACAACCAAAAATATTTTTTTCTGATGTGTTTTCAAGAGCGAGACAGACAGGACCTGAATGCTGACCAGCAGGCATGGTCCTGTCACAGGATGGAATGCATTGTATGTGTTCCACAAGCCAAGCCTCATGCTCTTCCTTCCATAGTCGGACGTGTCTGTAAATGTCCATGTATTATCTCCAGAAAATGGCTACCTTCAGAGAAGGCTGGAATAGGAAGAAGACCTTTGTCGCTAGACCCTTTTGTACCTATAGGATTCAAAAACTGGCAATCTACAGTAATGAGCAAGACTCGCCTAGTCCATATTCACTCAGAAATACAGAACTCAAGTGAGTTTAAAGTTTAAAAATGTAAAGAAAAAAATTCTACCTCCCAAACTTGTCACTGGAATTTCACAAAAATTTCATTTAAAAAATTTACAAATGAACCCACTAAGGACTGTATACTGTTAACAAAAGCATTCTGATTTTAACACTATCTCATGGAGTCAGTCCAGTGAGTCTGTAAAGCAACCACCTAAATAAACCAACTCTGGGGCTGGGGAGATACCTCAGTGGCTAAAGGCTCTTGCTTGTGAAGTGTGCAGGCCTGGATTCAATTCACCAGCACCCATGTAAAGCCAGATGTACAATGTGACACACGCATCTTGGGTTTTGCATGTGTCAAGAGACCCTGGCACACCCATACTCACGCTCCTCCCAACTCTCAAATAAATAAAATTAAAAAGATGACTCAGAGCCCACTCTGCTACTGGCAGTCGGGGGCAGTCTCCCTGCTCTTTTGCTCATTCAACAGAAACACCTTGCATCTGCTTACTAGTTAGTCATGCTGACTTCTGCATTAACTTTTGCACGGAATAGCGCCTCGATAGTCTTGAGTCTTCAGTTCAAATTCTGTCTCTACCACTCTTGAAGTTTTCACAATAATCTATCTTTTCCTCCTTGCCCTTGCCATCCTTCCTACCCTGGCCCAGCCTGGCCCCCACATACATGAGACATGGCCATGACTAGTGGACATGCCATACCACACAAACTCCTGTGGCAGGTTCTATAGCCTTGGATTTCTGCTCTTTCTGTGCCTTGATGACGCCAAGCCCTGTACAGTGGCTTCTTTCTGCTTCAGTCCCAAACAAGACACATGGAATAAAGACAAGATAGATTAAGCCCAGAAAAGCTGCACAGAACCAAGAAATAGTGTCTGTTGAAGCAGAACTAAAATGTGGGGTTGCATGTTGCTATCAAAATAGCTGATTACGACAGCCACAGCTAAGTTCATCTCCCTTAGTTTCTAATGCTGTTATAGGAAATGTATTAATATGCAACTTTAAGTGAGGAGGAAAAAGACCAATGCACATTAAGTCTAAAATCCCATCTGTCAAGAAACGAAACATTGATTTCTTTCCACCTTGGTTAGTCCTTGAACAGTCCTGAAGTAAACAGAGGCTGGCATTAGCACTCCACACTCAACACTCCCTATAAAAAGATAAACACCAAACGTCTCACCAGCTTAATCCCTCTCATTTGATGATTTCGATTGATGTCCAAAGAGAAGGGATCACCTTACAGTGACCCATTTCAGAAGCGGATCTCCAGGAACGAATGCTCTTGATTTCAAAACAAGAGAAACACTCGCAGCAGTACTTCCAGTATTTAGAAATGCTTATATATGAGAAAGCAAGAAATGCTGCTATAATTCCAAGCCAGCAAGGCTATGTTCATAGGGACTAATTAGTTTTGTTTTCACTTTTCCCAATTATTCTAATCATGGTAATACAAATTTTAAGTTTCCAAGGAAACAGTATAAAATACTTGCTTACTGAACTATCCAACTATACTTTAAATCTTAGTGTAGATTTGCTTACCTAAAAATTAGGCTAAAAAACTGCCCCAAACTAATATGAAATAATGTGACTATTTCTAGTATACAATTAGCAATGATCATTTAGCAAAGAAAGTTGCCAGTTGGCTCATGACCATCTGAACCAAGTCAAAGCTTCAATATAGACAAGAGAACCTGCCCATCTGTCCCAATGACCACTAATAACCTTCATCATTTCTGGAAGAAAGTGCATTAAGGCACGAAGAGGACACAAAAGCAGCACCAAGCTTAGAAGGGCGCAGGGCACACAGGCAGGGCACCAGCACACGGCGCGTGGATGGAGCATGAAGGGTGAAAACGGGATTACTTTTTCTCCAGGGGAAAAGCCCCTAACCAAAGTCTGTGCATTAGAAGCCAGCATCAGCCTTGAATCTCCTGTTAAGCACTCGGTTACTGGAACTTCTGCTATGCCATCACAAACTAGAACAAATGTTTTATTCCATTAGTGTTAAAGGGCAGGATAAAATTAAAAGCTTATTTGCTTTGTTAAAAAACCACTAACTGCTTTCAGGCACAAAATCTCTCATTTCATACAAACTGCTGATTGTAACTGTTGGTCAGTTCTATGTACTCATTAAAACAGTTACAGGAATTAAGCTGGAAACTTCATTAGGAACTTAAACTTATCAAAGGATCATTTTCTAACAAATTCTCATTAAGAATTTTTAAATTATTACAAATGCCTTAACTGCATTTCTGATTTGAATGTCTATTTCAGACTTATTTGGTCAGAATTCCTTCTCCCAAAAGGTGCAAATTAACAACATCCGAAAGCATTCTACATACATACATACATACATACATACATACATACATACATACAAACAACGAAATGTCAGGGTCTCACATCACCCCACAGATATCCTGACCTTCTCCAGCCTCTCAAAATATTCCCTGAGGAATGCCATGGGTCTCTCAGGCCGAGCAGTGCACAGCTGCACAATGGAGTCCTTGAGCAGCGCCTGGATGTTGTGCTTCTGGACGTAGAGCTCGCACTCCCGGAGACTGCGCTCCTCCTCACCGGCGGCAGGACTGCCAGACGCCATGGTTCTCTGCAAGAGAAAGCACAAACACAAATTTGGCCTGGACTTAAGTTTGCTAAGTAATAGATTCATGAGAATTTTTTTCCCCTTACTGAATAGATTTTCTGTTTAAACAAACAGGAAGGGTGAGAGCTGGCATATAAAATATGTACATAATTTGTATTCTTCCAAATAATTATTTCATTTAGTTCCCACAGTGGGATCTGGGCCCAGTAAGCAAAAGGAGAAAATCCCCTCAGCTCCTGGGAGGAAGTAAGAGACACCATTCCCTGCTGAGGAAGGCAGCTGAGAAGTCAGGGCCTTAAGGGAATTTCATTGAGTGCTCTCTTGCAAAAGAAATCGTGATGACGTGGGCAATGTGTAAATGGTAAACAGGACAAAACTGCAAGGGCACACCAGCCAGCTCTCAGAGTCTAACGAAGGCCCTCTGACATTCCCTCTGTGCTGCTCCTGTCCCAGGAGCATGCCCTCATGTTACGCAGCAAACCACTGGGGCAAAAGAGTTGATTAGCCAACTATGAGTGTGTAATCAAACATTTTTACAGCAATCTGTTATTCCATAATCTTTCACTAGACTCCAGCCCTAGATGGCAATTCGCTTACCAGTGGAAAAAAGAGGGGAAAGCTTTATGCATAAATAGTAGTAAAAATAAAAGTCTCTCAAGGTTTTCATCATCTGGATAGAAATGTGTTAAGACGTTTCAGGCTTGCATGAGGATTCAATTGCTAACACTGTAACTTAATGGATCTGAGGTTCAAACTACTGTAGTGTGAAGTAAGCAGAAATCTAATAATGAGCAGATGCCTTATCATACAATTAAAAACTTAGTAATTTATAAGTCATTCAGTTTTCCTTCCAACTCCTAATTACTAAGCAATCACCATTTGATGAGTTCCCTCCACTCTATGAATGAATTTAATACTAATCATTTCTTCAAATTATAACACACACACAAACCACTGAGGTGAAACAGTACATTAAAAGAAAAGAATACCAGAGGAAAGAGTTCTTCAAGTGCTAGTGTTACTCATTTTGCTTTGACAACTTCCATGATAAAGGTCAGTAACAAGTAATTAACAGCCTGGAGAAAGTCTGCTGCTGTGACAAGCATATAAATTAGAACCCATACAGTCACTGCTACTTCAGAAACAAACACAGAAAGGCTCATTGACTGCAGATATGCATCACTCTGGCCACTTCCAGGTCAGACACAGGGAACCAATACCCACTCCAGTGGGATTTTCTGCAGTTCAAATACAGAAGGCCACGGAGAACAATGACAAATCAAATCCTTTATAAAGCCTCAAAGCACTGCCTCACTTCAAGGGCACCAATACGGATATCCAACAAACTCTCTCGAAGATCAGGCCTTTGACTTGTCCTCAGGGTGAGCATACTATGTGTGTGACATGATCAAGACCAAAAGGAAGACATGGGTAAAGACGGTACAGGGACAAAAATTCCCCAAGATTAATGCTGCTGCGTGAGCCCTTGAAGAACCAGGCTCCCGGGCCTTCGGTATTTTGAATCGAGTATGCCTCCACTAATTCTCTTAACTACGATCCTCCATAATTCTTGACTTAAAAAACCGCCACTGCGTTTGGCTCTGTTCATACAGTCAGACTTCGTGGAATTTACGCTGGAGGACGTATTTAACAACACTTTGGGGTTCAAGAGACTTCCTGACACGGAGCCTAAAGGGATTCCAAGTAAGTCTGCCTTGGGGGTCACGTTTGAGGAAGCACGAGCTTGCTTTCCTCTGCTGGAGCAAATAAATAAATTAAAAAATAAACGAATGAATAAATAAAGCAAGCACGTCTGCATTGGGGGGGGGGGGCTCCCTGGCAGCACAGACCCCAGCGGATGCGTATGTTCTTGAGCAAGGCCACCAAGTGCCCTTCGCTCCTCCCAGGCCACGCATGACCGCGACACGGAGGGGTGGGGATCGGGTGACCCCTCATCCCGGGCTGGTCGAGGAGGAAGCCTGGGGTGGGTGGGGAGGGAGGGATCCACCCACGGGGGGAGACAAAGGGGCCTGGGATCACCCACGGGGCGTGGGGAGGTACGGGGACCGGAAGGGACGGCTGAAATAGACAAGGAAATAGACAGGATATGTGACCTAGGCGGCGGGGGGGGGGGGGGGGGGGGGGGGGGGGGGGGGGGGGGG
>PVHP010001977.1:0-94122 GCA_004024765.1 Zapus hudsonius | reverse complement strand
TGCCTTCAGCAAGGTGGCAGGATACAAAATTAACACACAAAAATCAGTAGCCTTCCTATACGCAGAAGGCAAGCAGACAGAAAAAGACATCAGAGAGTCTGTCCCATTTTCTATAGTCCCTAAAAAAATCAAATACCTTGGAATATCACTAACCAAGGTTGTAAAGGATTTATATAAGGAAAATATTGAAACACTTAAGTAATATTTTCATCTTTACATCTTCATGCATATGTATTACATTTTGGTCACCTGTACCCCATGTTGCTCCCCTTAGCCCCTCAGTCCACTGGACTCTGTCTCATCACATCTGTCTGGAGAGCCTTCGAGACCAGTGTCATCCTTCTCCATGCCCCTGGGGAGTCAGTCACTGCCCTAGTGCTGACATCCTATAGGGGAATCTCGAATGAATGCCATCAACCTTTCACCTACCAGCTTCTTCCAGATTCCTTAGCAAAGGAAAAGGCATTCCCTCCTAGAAGACAAAAGCTGAGGAAAAAATGCTCAAATCTCTCTCAGTAAAAACAAAGGGTAGTTGGTCCAAATGCTCCTCAGCCATTACAGTATGTAAAGCGTTCTTTTTCTGCAAAATGAGGGCCTAAATATTTGATGTTGAACACCTCAGGTAGCAACTCTAAATCAATGGGCTTGGCTCACAGGCTTGCATAAATATTTCTGAAGGAGAGCCACAGTAAGGGGGCATCCAGCGCCCCCCTCCTTAAAGCTCTTGCGTTATATGCACACAAATCTTGGGAGAGCCCCTCTTCCCATCTTCACATTCCAGCCAACTTCTAACACTGGCATTTTCATGGGCAGGAATGTGGCTATTGGCATTCCTCAGTCCCTCCAGCAATAAAGTCACCCTCATGATAGAATAAAAATTCAAACCGTCTCCTATTGTGTGGATGATTTGAGTGAAATCTACCAGCTGCCTTACTGCGGTGTAAGCAGTGACAGATAGCCAGGGGAGGTTTGAGGACCCTGGGGACTCTGGCATGCTGCATGTGACCATCTATCACGGTAGAAAGCAGGGAGGTCTGCCCGGTGGCAGCTGGCACACACACGCTTAACCTGACGGGCTCGTGCTTGCTGGCATTAGTCACAGGTCACCTTCTGGCAGAAGACTGGAAGGATGTGGGTTTGGTGAGAAAAGCTTCATTTGTGCACATCTCTAAAGAAAGAATCCTGTGTGTGTGTGTGTGTGTGTGTGTGTGTGTGTGTGTGTGTGTGAGAGAGAGAGAGAGAGAGAGAGAGAGAGAGACAGAGACAGAGACAGGGAGACAGAGAGATAGAGAGATAGACAGAGACAGAGATTTGGGTTCATCTTTCTGTCCCTTGCATCAAGCGATAGGCCAGCTGTGATCTGTGTACCCCTGCTTCCCTCTCTGTGGAGTGACAGTTGAAAAATCTTGCTTTTCTGTAGTTCCCTTTAGAACTGGGGAGCAGTCACCATCCTCATGGGTTGATGACTTGCCTGGTTCTCTTTCGCCTTGTTCTTCTTGTTTTTTTCCCAATTTCTGCGTGGTGAGGAAATCTGTTACTTGAGGACTGGATGGGAGTCCCCAGAGCCACTGGCGGAGTCAGGACGGTTAGCCTGGGATCTCCTTGGGATTTGACTAAAGTGTATTTGGCTCAAAAGAAAATGCAGATGAAGGCACGTTGCTTTGCCTATGGTGCAGAATGACAGACGTTGTCCAGCTAAGCAGGGTTCAAGGTGGAGGCTTTGAAGACTCTCTTCTGGATTTCCTCTGCCAGCCACAGGAGGGACTCGGGGCCATTTAGAGGCTTAAGTGCCTGGTGCTGAGGTGGGCCAGGTTGATACCTTAGAGTCAATACAAGTCCCGCTTCTTTTAAAAATTATTCGTTATCAATTAAAAGGGCTCATTTTACAAAGCAGCCTTTAACCTAAATCGCATGTAGTGAAAGGAACAGCTTGCCATGGGAGCACAGGAAGAAAGTGGATGGGTTTGAGGAGAATCAACACTCTCTGATGGCGGACCCCATGCCGATGCTGTGCAGAGAGCTCCCTCACTTCTTCTTCACCGAGACTCTGAAAACATGAGATGTGAGGTTCTTCCCGGGCCAGGCTGTGCCGGAGCGGGGCTGGATCAGTTACATGCGGAGGCTCATCAAGAGGATGTAACAGGTGTGGGCAGATGGGGGGGGGGGAAGGACAGGCTGAAGATGACAAATTTCACTCAGTAATGAGCAATTAGTTAAAACACATGTTGGGACATACATTCACCTGTCATACACAGACACACAAGATTAATCTCAGGACCGAGGAACAAAAAAGCAACGTTCCCGCTCACAGGGAGAGAAAGTACTAAGGTATTCTGGTGTGCTCTCATGGGAGCTTTTCTGGGTGAGCTGCAGGCTGCAGGCCCATCCCTGGGCTCCGACACCGTCCCCTGGGCCCTGTGCTCCACAGTGAGTGAGGTGCTCCTCCAACAGGCAGTGGTCTGGATTCATAGGTAGAGTGGCCTCTGCCCACATTGTGATCACCTTCCTGGGAGAGTCGAGCATTTGTCTCCTCCCTCGTGTCTCCCTGGAAAACTTATTCAGAGGTCTCCCAGGACAGGGTTCTGATTCCCATCCTAACCTGCGGGGAATGGGATGAGAACCTTATAGGCAGAGCCTACAAGGCGCATGGCCTGAAGGGAATGAGTGGGAGTCGAAAAGAGTTTTTAAAAATGCATCTATGCATGTTTTACTGCATGCTGGAGGCTTTGGATATATTCCTCAGCCGTCCCATGACAGGGCTTTGAACAGAACAGATGCACAGGAAACATCAGATAGATGAAGGGCAGGAGGTGGTCTATTAGCACAAATGTTATCATATCAGAAGAGTATTTCTTCCAGGCAATAAACATTACAAAACTTCTGCCCCTGAATTGACGCTGGAAGTGAAGTTCTGTTCACCATCTCCCAGGTCATCAAAGTGTCCTTCTCCAAGAGCGGCTTCGCCTGGTGAGGTTCTGGTGCTGGCTCCTTCTCTGGTCATGAGGATGTCAGTTTTACAGTGTTGGAGTGTTCAGTGAACTGTGTCGTCTTCTTCCCATGTGACAGGCTGTCCCTGATCTTTACAAAACCATGCCCACTCTGCTCTGTTGGATTTGTGTTGTGAGAAATACACACTTGGGGACCGAATGGGAGAGAGACTGTACATGCATTCTGTTTAGGAAGGTGCGTCTCCATATACCTCCATGTACAGCTTGATGTTGCTGTGGAAATGCAGACAACATGCAGGCGGGTTGGGTGTGTACATCCTGCCTGAAAAGGGCAAAATGAGAATGTGGTTAGAACCACTTCTTGACACCTGGACACTCAATTTAAAATGACACCGATGCACCCAACAAACACACGCAGGCACGCACACACGCATGCACACATGCACACACACATACTCATTTAAAATGACACTGATGCACCCAACACACACACACATATGCACGAGCATACACACTCATACACACATGCACACATACATGCACACACATGCACACACACATGCACACACACACAACACACACACATGCAGAACTGTGAGCATGAGAAACCCCAGGCACCCATGAAGTGTTACAGAAACCCCTGAATCTCAGACTTCCTGAAAGGCTAGAACTCCCCCCAACCTCCACTCTGAAGAATCACACTGGTCTGCAGAGTTTGGAGTGAGTCCAGTGAGCGTGACAACAGGGTGACCTTGGGCAGAAGCTTACTGTCACTTTATGTCCCTTTGGCCACTTCACACATCTGTCAAAGATGCATAATAACCCACCCTCATCTCACGTGGGGGCTGAGGATTAATTAAGTGATAGGAAATTACTTGGCACTCCTTGGAGGAAATGTGTTCCATAAGTGCAAAGAACCGTTATTATTGAGCAATTCAGCTGGCTCTGAAGTAATAATGACTTCGGGGAGGCTGCTGGAACCCACTCTGTGATCTTTCCTGGTGGGGACCAAAGGTTGAGGATCTCCGATCACTGAGGTGCTTTATGTCCCCTCCCAATCCTCCATAAAACAGTTTTCTACCAAAAAAAGTGCCCCATTGATAGCATTTCATCCCCTAAATTATGAAAGCAGATGTCTTTCTCGATTAGTTGGGTTTCACAGATGTCATAGTCAGCCACACGCTGCTGAGACGAATCTCCAAACCAGTTACAATTTTTGGGAGGAAAGTATTTATTATTGAACTAACAGATCCAGGGGAAGTTAAGGAAAAGGCTGGCCCCGCTTTCACAGACCCAAGCAGAGACAGAGACAGCACCTCCAGAAGCCAGCAAGCACACTGTAACACTGTAATTCACAAAAATGCAGAACTGCCAGACCGGGTTATGGCTTTTCTTTTGCATATCTATCCCTAGAATTTTGCATCCAACTTAGAAAGGGTGTCATGACCCCAGGAGGTCAGACCAAAGTGACACTTCCTCCAGCCAGAAGCCTGGAGACAATTAACAATTTAATAAACACAATTATAATAAATTCTATTGGGGGACATTATTCAAACTACTACAACAGAGATGATGGTGAGATCATCAGGCCCACCAGATACCTCAAAACCAAAAGGGTCCGATGGCTGCTGTTGTGGGGACACTAGCCATCATGGCTTCCTCAAAGTCTGCAAAGGGCCTAAAGACATGCTGACTTTCATATATGTTTAGTTTTCCTGAATTATTGATTTTGTAGATCGTTCTGCTCTGGGAATGTACACCCTGTAGCGACATGACTTAGGGCCTCCTCTTATCAGTGAGTGTGGTCTGTTTTTCTGCTCTTTGAATCCGGGAAGCCTTTGCAACTTGCCTGGACTGCTAAGCTGTGCTGAGACACAGGATGCTTTCTGAGCCCTGGTCTTGTGAGGTTTCCTTCTGTTCATCCCCTCAGATCTCTGCTGACTTCCATGGGAACAAGCCTGGGTAATCTGCAATCTACTAGGTGAGGAGGGAAATACCCAGCTTCCCCTCTGCTCCAGACAATAGCCATGGTTTTTGATTTTGTTTTTAAAGTGCTGGGACTGAGGAGATAGCTCTGTGGTTAAAAGAACTTGCTTGTAAAGCCTGCTGGCCCAGGTTCGATTCCCCAGCACTAATGTAAGGGCAGGTGTACAAAGTGGCACATGCACCTGGAATTCCTTTGCAGTGGCAGGAGGCCCTGGCACATTCATACTCTCTCTCTCAAATAAACAAATAAAAATACTTTTAATAAAGTGTGTGTGTGTGTGTGTGTGTGTGTGTGTGTGTGTGTGTGTGTGTGTGCATGCCTGGGGATGAGGTGGGTTGAAAGCCTGAGGGCAACTTCAGGTGTTGTTCCTTCAGGTACACTATCCATTGTTTTTTGGGACAGGAATTCTCATTGGCTGGGAGCTCACCAATTAGGCCAGTGAGCCCATGGATCTGCCTGTCTCTGCCTCTCAAGTGCTGGGATTATAGATGTGCACCAGCATACCTGGCATTTTCCTATGGGTACTGGAGATCCAACTCAGGTCCTCATGCTTGTGAGGCAATGCACACATCCCTCAAGTATCTCACGCTGGGGTCTGCACACACCCCTCAATTACCCATGCTGGGGTCTGCACATTCCATGGTGGGACTGTGTGTGTCTTCCCCATGGGATCAGAACCTCAAGCCACCACTCCACTGGTTTCTGCAGCCACAGTCTTTCCTAGGGTTATGAGAGCTTCTGCTTGGGGAGACCTTCAATTAGATCATAAATTAGGCCGTCCCAACAAGGGAATGTCCAGAATGTTCCAGTGAACTTTGTCTCTGAAGAACTGGGCTCTGGTCCACATCCAAGCCTTGCTACACTTTAGCCTAGTGACCTTCAAAAGTTCCTAATCTTGTTCGTCATTCTGCACATCTTCCTCATGGGTAAAGTGGGGACAGCTCCAAAAAGATGGTGTGGAATGCATGGAGACACCTGTAGAATTTGTAGCACACTGTTACTCTGCAGATGGCAGGTGTCTGTCAGCAGGGACGCTGTCCTAATTTCCTGTTGATGAGGTCTAAGTTCTCCAGCTGCTCTTTTTCAAATATTTTCATGTATTTATTTGAGACCGAGAATGGGAGTGGCTAATGGACCCACCAGGGCCTCCTGCCACTGCAAATGAAACTCCAGATGCAAATTAGTGCTTCTGGCCTTATGTGGGTTCTGGTGAATCAAACCTGCACCCTCAGGCTTTACAAGCACATATCTTTAATCACTGAGCCCAGCTCTCCAGTTGCTCTTTCTTATGTAGCTTCACTTTTCTCCCTTCATTTTCTTCTTAAATGTGTTCCTTAAATGTGTGTCTCAAGATTTTCAGAAAGTTCCTGAGTGATCCTGGCCCTCCTCATCCTGTCTCACTGGCTTATCCTGTGTTGACTGATTGGCTGTGGCTGTGGGTCCCTTGTTCATCTCATTATTCTCTGAAGGGTTCCATATGGATCTTCCACGGTATATCTGGGGTGGCTCATCTCTTGCCAGGATGTCAGCTATTGGCCTGCGGTCCGTTGGTAGGGTTGGATGGGCCACAGCTGCTTTCTGAAAGATACAAACAGAATCTCCATCGGAGAGTGAGATCAGTATAGATTAACTGAGACACACATTTCTGAATTAGCTAGATTCTATTTTTAGTAGCCTCTCCATCAATCGCTCGCTTAGCGCATCTCTCCTTGAGGGCCCAAGAGTCCGGCTCCCAGTGCATATCGCCCTTAGTCCCCAGTTCCAGTTAAGAGCTCCCAATCACTGAGTGGATTATTTGGCTGAATTTAAAAGCTGTTGATTGCCTCCCCCAGGCTTTGGCTCCTCCATTGCACAAGTGCTTTTCTTGGTTCGCTGTTCTCTCTCAGTAGGAAGAGTGGACAGCCTACTCATGGCAGTAGACTGTGTTTCATGCCAGTGCTCTCTGTTTACTCCAGCTGTCTTTGACCAGCTTCCCCTGGCAGCTTATGCAGTGCCTTCCAGCACTACACTAACTACCATCTGGAGGCTGGATACCATTTTAGGCCTCGTGGGTCTCTCGATGCTGATGGATGGCTTTCTGTGGTTTCTTCAGCAACAGGATCTTGCCTCAGGCCTGAGGTGGGTATTCAAGAGCTTTGACAGAATCCTGTCTTGTTTTTGGAACCTCATGGGTCACTTTGGTCGACATGAGCTTGACTTTTTAATGGAGGAAAATCCAAATGAAATCAATAGACAACCCATTCCCCTAGAATTTTTCAGGTACTGTTTAAATCCAGTCTTAACAATACACATTAATTTTCCTATGCACAATATGTTCAAGTTTATTTTAATAAGGAAACTTTGTTTACATATACAGAATATATATAGGAAACATTACCCCTAAATTTTTATATACAGAAAAGATATGCACTGGGTATATTTTTTGTATAGTAATATTATAAATACAATGGCCTTGGGAATCAGGTAGATAGGAGTTTAAATTCTGGCTACATTATTTTGTAGTTATGTGACTTAGGGAAATAATTTCTGTAGCCTTGTTTTCTCATCTAAGAAAAGCAAGCAAAACAAGAAAAACAGAGCATTATTTCTTTATCAGAGTTGTAAGGATGAGAATTCAGTGAGAATATATATAAAGTGCTCAAGAAATCGCACCACTTCGTAGGTAGGGTGCATGAAGGCAAACGTGTTAACTTTGAGCACTGTGAACAATTTGTTCTTGTAGGATTGAGTGAGAACCTGGAATAGCCAGAGAGGAGGAAATGCCACCCGTGAAGAACGGACTTTTTAGAGGCTGTGATGTTCTTCACCTTGAGCTTTCCATAGACTTGCTCTTGAACCACTTGCTCCCAGTGTTTATTCCATGAGTCATATGTTTGGGCCTGTGGGAGCATCGTCAGCTTGTTACTGCCAACCAGGCTTTATTTGTCTTATTTCATCTGTCTGGTTTCTTTTTCTGAACCAATAGGTTTTAGACACTCAAGATTCTTAATCAAGTAAATATAGTGGAATAAAATTTGAAGTAATAACCAATGTTTTTCTTGCTGTTCCTACTCCTCTGCATCCAAGTACTCCTCATTTCAAGGGAGGAGGGAGATGAAGGGTCCTTAAGATACAGAGTGGTTTTCACACTAGTTTCTGAATGGATTTTTTTTTTTTGTCTTGATAGCCTAGGATTTTTCCTGCAAGAAATTTACTGTGGTTGTTGCCATTCGATTCAAGGCATTTTGAAGCCATGAGCTCTAGACTTGATGGAAACCACAGTAGTTGAGCAAACTTTGCTTCTGGTGGAAGCAACAACCTTCCTAAAGAAGAGAGAATACCACTGCAGTAACACATAGAAGCAGCAGCCCGTAAGACCAGGTCAGAGTTGGCAAGCTTTTTCTATTGAGTCAGATAATAAGTATCATAGGCTTCTGGGACATGTAGTCTGTTGAAACTACTGAATTCTGTCATCTGAGAGTGAAGGAAGCCATGGCAAAGTGTGAATGAATGGATGTGATCACGGTCCAGTAAACCTTTAGCCTAGTGGGTGTGGAAGGGATGCAGGAGGTCGGGGAGCTGGAGCAGAGTGGGGGTGGCTGTCAGCCTCAGTAAGAGCTGCAGGAGGAGGCCTGAAGAGTATAGATGGGCTGGGATTTCCCATCTCAATGGAAATCAACGTAGGTAGATGTGGTGGCCTGAGGCCTGAGACTGGAAGAGAGTCTCACCTTGGGAGTTGGGGGTGGAGGGTTGCTCGGAGGCGACAGAGTTCAAATCCACTGCCATCGAGTTCCCTCCATCATCCATGGTAAATGGAGCCTGAAGAACTGAGCTTCAGTTGCAGGAACGTTAAGAAGGTGGCATTTCTGCGTACCTGAGTGCCGTGATTGTGTGACATTTGTGTTTCGGTGTGCATAGAAATAGCAATGAAAAAATGCTGGGAAAAAGCAAAAGTTCAGATCATCTGAGCAGAAATAGCATTTCATGCAGCTCTTGGCTTCATAATTTTCAGATCTAATACAAAATTCAAATGCAGGGAGAGGAGGTGGTTAAAGGTAGTAAAATACAGTGCTTTCCCCTGTTATCTGTGATAACTTTGAAACATATTTTATTTATTTATCTGCAAGGGAGAGAGAGACAGAGAGAGAGAGAGAGAGAGAGAGAGAGAGAGAGAGAACGGGCAAGCCACAGCCTTTTGCCATGCTATGCATGAACTCGAGACAATAAGCCACTTTGTGCCTCTATCTGGCTTTATTTGGGTACGGGAGAATCAAACCCAGACCATCAGGCTTTGCAAGCAAAAGCCTTTAACCACTGAACAATCTCTCCAGCCCATTATCTGTGGTCACTTTCAAAACTTGCCATGTGTGGCGATTTGAATCAGATGTTCCCATGAACTAACATGTTTTGAATGCTTGGCCCCCAGCTGCTGGCAGTTAGGGAGGTGGAGCCTTGACAGAGGAGGTGTGTTGTTGGGGGTGGGCTTAGGGGTGTCATAGGCAACTCCCCTTGCCAGAGCTCAGCTCACTATCCACCTGCTGTGGCAAAGGTGATTTTCAGCTACCATGTTTCCCCATCCACATGGAGCTTCTTCTTGAGACCAAGTTAACATACAAACTTTCCTCCCATCAGCTTCTTTGGGTCAGAGGCTTTGTCCTAGAAACAAGAAGGTGAATGCAACACCATGCTATTTTATATTCCTCTTTTAGTGCTGTTCTAAGGAAAATAATATTTGAAATGGCATGGTTAGCATGCATTTCACTATTTATCTTTATATTGTGCCATACTTTAAAATACAAATATAAGAACATTTAGCTCACATGAATATATGCTTTCATATTTTGTTCTCTCCAGATTAGTCGAAACGTTGTACAAAATGAACTCAGCTGTTTTTCATACCACTTCTTGTTATCTGCTGGTTTTACCAACACTCTTTCCCATTGACTTTTGGATCAGGAAAGAGGGATGGAAAGGAAGAGGCTGTGTGAGCTACCCGTCTTCCCTTGGGTTCCATGGTGTCCTTTCTAGGCTTAGTAGGGAACTAGCCGAAGGAGGTCACCTTAGTAGGAAATGATACAACAGACTTCTGTATTTTCTTTGTATGATGAAAATGTCACAGACTAGGGACATAAACAATAGAAATATTGTCTCCACTTTTCTGGAACTCCAAGATCAAGGTGTCGATGGGATTTTCCTTCCTATGACAGAACTGGGAAGGACTTATAGCTGCTGGAGGCTCCCGAGCTTGAGGCAGTATAACTTCATCCTCATCTCTTACTGTCTGCTTGACTGGATCCAGATACCCCATCTTATAGGGACACCATTCATATTGAGTTAGGGTTCACAGTATTCCAGTATGACCTCATCCTAGCTTACTGATCGTGTAGCTTAATTTCTATCTCAGCTAGATTGGATCAGGAATCAATTAAAAAGCACACCTCTTGGACAGGTCGGTGAAGGCATTTCTAAGAATTAACTGAGAGAGGATCCCCTCAAGGTGGCAGCCTTTCTGATGACATCCTATAAATGAGAAGTTTCCAGTTCTCAAGGCGGTGTCTACAAGAAAGCAATGTGCCATCTCTCTCGTTCAGGCCATAGGCTCCTTGAGGCCAGGCACTGGGTCTAAGTTGCTTTACAGTCCAGAGCATAGTAGAACTCCACATGTTTCTTGGATGCACAAATGATTGAATGAGTGAATGATTGAATGCCAGTTCCCAGTAGTATAGGATGTCTTAGTTTATACTCAAATAGATCACAGAGTACCCTATGGAAAAGGGCTCTTACGTTTGCAGTTTGTAGAAGCTAACCTAAGCTACTGGACAGCATCTTGAGGACAGAATTTGGTTAAGCTTTGGTGGACCCAAGAAGAAGAACTGGGAATAGAACTTTACTCCGTCTTCCATCTGCATCCATACTTATGGGTGCATGCAGCTACCTCATCATTCTCTCTTGCAGCCGACGTGTGTGTATGTGTGCGCTCGCGCGCGTGCGTGCGTGTGTGCATGCCTGCGCGTGCGTGCGTGCATGCCTGCTTGCATTGTGTGGGTACATGTGTGGAGCCACAGGTTGACTTTGAGTGTCATCCTTAATATCTCTCCACTTTATTTACTGAGAAAGACTCTCTTCCTTGAACGTAGTGCTCATCGATTAGAATCATCTGGCTGCCCAGCTTGCACTGAGGAAACCTGTCTTGACCTCCCTTGAGCTGGGATTATAGGCAGGTCATCACATAGGTCCGGCATGGCATTTAGGAAGGGTCCTGGATCTCAACCCGGGCCCTTCCACTCACATGGCTGGAGACACTGGCTGAGTCATCTCCCAGTTCCAGCAAAGTTTCTGTTTTGTTTTGTTTCTGTTGACTGTCTCTACCTCGTCAAATTCACCAAGGCCACACCTTCTTTGCAGTGGTCCAGACACTGAAGAGTGGTTCTCTTTCTCCACTCCAATTCTAAATTCTCATGCCAGAATCTCTGAATGGCCAGCCTGGGTCTTGTGTTCACCTTTTCATCCGGAGGCAAAGGAGCAAGCATGATTGTAAAGAGGCACCCACCTCTGCAGTTCTCAAAGCAAGGGACTGAAAAGATACCCCAGTAGGTGCTCACACTGCTAGCTACCCTGACCTTGTTCTCTGCTTCAAGTATCCAAGTGACCTATTGGCATGTCTTTCACACACTGCCAATTTTCATGATGGCTCGTCAGCACATAGGAGTGGACTTGGACAGTCAGCCTTTGCTCTCTGACAATACCCAGACAGACCTATGTTCCCGTTGGTTAACTGCAAACTCCAGGATTTTGAGGGACTTTCAGGGAGGCCTTACCCAGAACAGTAGGAGCCTGAGCGAGGCAGGAGGTCAGCCAGCCCCAAACTGGAAGACAGCTCCTCACACAGTGCATCCAGGCTTATGGATTAACACGAGTGCAAGAAAGATTAGAGCTCACACATGCTGGAAACCACTGCACAGGGAAGTGAAGCCCCAGCAGCCTTTGAAGCACAGGAAGAAGTCAGTCACCATCAATGTGTGCCAGAGATGTGGGCTTTTGTAACTATGATTATACCATAGGGAAAGGCTACCTTTTAGAAATCCTATAATAAGAAAAATTATCTAGAAGCACTTATCCTAATGAAGATACCATAAATTATAGCAGATAAATGCCATCTTGCAAATACTTCCACCAATAAAAAGCTTCAACTGGTTTAGGAGGACCTGAACTGTTAGGAGAGGACGGGAACGGAACAAGAGTCTAACTCAGTGGCTTCACCTGATTGGCCTTGCCTCGCTGTGAGTTAGTGAGAAAGCAGTTAGGGATTAAGGTCACAGAGGCCTTGAGAGACGGCTCAGTAGGTAAGAGTGCTTGCTTGGCAAGCATGAGGATCTGAGTTCCACCCCTGACAGCCACAAAGAAACTTGGGTGTGGCCTTCTGTGCATGTGTTCCTAGCCACGAGAGGGGCAAAGACAAGAGGATCATTGGTCTGATTGGCTCACTGTTCTAGATGAAAAAATAGCAAAGCTCCTTGTTCAGTGTGAGGCCATTTCTCAAGGAAATAAGGTGGAAGAGCCATAGGACACTCCCCATTCT
This sequence comes from Zapus hudsonius, assembly GCA_004024765.1. Classification (NCBI taxonomy): domain Eukaryota; kingdom Metazoa; phylum Chordata; class Mammalia; order Rodentia; family Dipodidae; genus Zapus; species Zapus hudsonius. The sequence continues at coordinate 81,629 of PVHP010001977.1, read as the reverse complement.
CTTTTGGCTTCTGCACCTGTGCACATATGCATGCATATGCGTGCACACATTTAAAAATAACAAGCAATTATTGTCTCAGGTGCCTGGTTAGTGCTGTTATTGTCCCACACAACAATAAATAGGAAAGACTGTGACTAAGCAAGAAAGAAGAGATAAGAATGAAGGGAAAGGTGCTATTCAAACACATGACAATGTAGCAGTGAAAGAATAACACAGTGTTAGGACTTGAGCTCTGTGGTAGAATACTTGCCCACATCATGCCAACTAGGACATGAGCTGAGGGTTTGTGCCCAGTTACCACATTTTTGCCTACCTAGGTAGGAGTCAAGACTGCTTGTGTAAAGGTGGCAAGGGACAGCGGCCATTGGGCCCTGTCTTCTTTCATCTTCAGACTCTTGGGTGGTCAGGTCTTGGGTGCACAGAATAGGAAAGTTAGCAATGGTGTGTCCTGTGCTTTGGGAAGAGCCCTCATGTTCTGTTACCTTGCTTCTACATTCCTCCCTTTCATCTTCTTTCTTCTTCAAGAACTGAAGCTTTATGAACTTTCTAATTGCATGTGCTTATGGAACACCATGTGATGGTTCCGTGTTTAATGAGCAAATCCAGGGGATTAGCACGAATAATGAAGGCTGTTAACACGAAAGATATTAGAACCTCAAAGGACAGGAAACAAAGAAGATATGTATTTTGATGCACCAGGCAAAGTAGGGCCAGGGTATTAGGGCTACAAACACAGGATATTGGGGTCTCAGCAAACTGGGAGGAACCTAGGCTAAGAGTGAAGTCATGAGTCGACCCTGAGACAGAGAAGCCGGGATGTCAGCAGTCCTCTTCTGAGCTGTGCAGAATGGATGAGATACCATTTGAGACCCTCTGGGATGCTGGGAGAAGCAATCTCCTCAACCGCTGACAGAGATCAGTCCTAAGTACCACACAAATTCTAAGATCAGTATTGAGATGGCCACTTCTTCCTAACTGATCAGGTGTCAAACCAGTTCTCCGGTCAGATAAACATCTCAAGGACCCTGTTGCCCTTCCCTGTCTGTGGATGTTGGCTGGATCACTTGTGCTAGGATCACCTTCTGGGCAGCAGAGGTGGAGGCAGGTGCTTTTGTGCTCAGCAGGCACCAGGCCTTCCTTCTCCCTTCCAGAACGCTGAGGCAATGTTTGTCAGAGCGACAGCCAAGTCTCAGACAAATGAGAGCTTCTTCTCCTTAGCCTCTGAGATCTCAAGTCCACTCTTCTATGCCTGTTTTCTTTTCCAAGAAATGGAAATAATAATAATAATAACAACAAAAATGGAAACATCTCCTTTGATTTTTGTAAATTTAAATGAGACTAGACTTGTAAAGTATTGAGCGAATGACACTGGCAGCCAGTGTCACTCACCTGTGTAAGCAAAGCTTTCAGAAGGCCCTCTCGGAGTCAAGATCCACTTCACACCAGCTTTCTGCTGTCACTCATCTGTATAAACAAAGCTTTCAGAAGGCCCTCTGCGGAGTGAAGACCCATTTCACACCGGCTTTCTGTCTCAGCCCATTCCCAAGCCTTCTCTCAGCTAGAAGGCTGGCCTCCTCTACACCTGTGCCAGGTAAAGGCCTCAGGCTTGTGGTCTTTTCAATACATTACAGTCTGGAGGTTATGCCTCACAACCATCTTCCCTGCCTTTCACTCATCTCTGGCCTCCTCCACATATATGCACACCAGCTGTTTTCTCAGAACTGGAAGGAGGCTTTCATATAGATCCTTGTTCTGCTGTGATGATATATAGGGCACTGCGCTGGGGCAGGTGTTTATGCCCCTTTGAATTAGAGGGTGATTTTGGTGTGTCTTGTAGGACCTAGAACAAAGGAGTCTCTGTCCAATAATAAACACTGTCCATTCTTCTGTAGTTCATGTTCTTCAGAAGCAACAGCTTACAAGGTAAGAGCTCAGGATCACTTCTGTGTTCATTTATCTTTCTACAAAATAGATCCTTGGCAATTGTCACTTGAAACTGTTTAGGGCTTTGGAGTGAAAGGAAACCAGAATTAAAATAAGTGAATGAGCTAAAATGCAGTTCTGTTGAACACAAAATCATTAGCAAGAATGCATGTGACCGGTTCAATGCTGCATGAGGACTGTAATTTCCCATTGCTCATTTCTGTGGAGTGTCCAAGTGTTCCAAGTATCCCTTCCCTGCCACCCCCTTCCCCATCATCCTCTTCTGGAGTTGGGTTGTCTTCCCCTAAGACACAGATACAAGATAGGCGTCATCCATTCTAATGAGCTCCTATCAGACTTCTATCTATGCACTGCAGGAACTGTGCCCGCAGGGAAGCCCCAGAAATGATCACATGGTCACTACGCGGAATACGTGGCTAACGACGATAATGGCCATAGCGTAGGAGATTTTGGAGCACAAGTTACAGGAAGGTAACAGTACCTTTGGTAATTTGAACCATAAGGACAGTTACTGTTGACTTAAACAAGCTGAGGGTTCTAGATGGCTCAGTGATGTCATCAGACATTGGCTCTCTTCTCCTTCTGCCATCCTGGGTCCTTGTGCTTATTACATTGTGGTTGTAAGATCTGCTGTCACACCATACATGAGTGTCCCAAGAAAGAAGGGAGAAGCTTAGGACAATGAGATTTTGATTTTTGAGAAAATAAAAGCTTCCCAGAACCATGTCTTTCTCTCATAATGACTCTCTTGGGTCTGAAAATTGCCCACATCTTATATATAAGGGAGGAGGGGGAAAGTGAGTAACTGGAAGGGAATGAAATTAGCAAGATGGCTCACCCTGAGTATCCCCGAGGGACACATGATGGAGTCCATCATCAGCAGTGCTGCCCCTGTTAAATTACATAATGCTATGACATATAAAATGGCACAAAGGACAACCTAATACACACCCCAGTGCTTACCATCCAGCATGGAAAACAACTTATATTCTTATAACCTAAATATAGGTATATTTCACGCACACATGCACATTTTGCATGTAGTAACTTTCATGTGCGTATCATGCTGCAGATATTCATTTGTAAGTTGTATTTTCTGGATCAGTACAACGTCCATGGAGTTAATCCATATCGATCCATGCAGTTCTAGCGCATTCCTTTTCATCACTCTATGGAGTTCCACTACAGACATAACATGATTCATTTCTCCTCTGAATGTAGGTTGAGAAGTCTCTAAGATTTTGCTGTAAATACTACTTCTATGTTTTTTTATGTCTCACAACACCACATATATGTGGATGTGTATGCATGCCTGTATATAGGCATGTTTGTGTTCACATTTTCATGTGCATATATGTACAGAAGCAGGTATATGTGTTCATATATGCGTATCTCTGTAAGCATATGAATTCATCTGAGATAGAATCTAGTTCTATTCTCCGTAATAGATAATTCATGTTTTCAATTTTACTGAATATTGCTGCATTTTTATTCTGAGAGGTTTGATTCTTATTTTCAGCATCACTGGACCAAGTCTCACTGTATCACATCCCACTGACACGTGGTCCTTTCATACCTTTTGTTTTCTCTCATCTGATGATGAGAAATAGCATCTCATTTTACTCTTGGTTTGCATTTCTGTTATCTTAGTGAAGTCAAATATCTTTTCTACTTTTTAGCACTTGATATTTCTACTTCAGGAGATTATCACAAACATTTTGCCCTCTTTGAAACATCTTTTTTATTTTCTTAAAGGTATCATTAAAGCCATCTAGAACCCTCAGATTGTTTAAGTAAACAGTAATTGTCCTTATGGTTCAAATTACCAAAGGTACTGCTAGCTTCCTGTAACTTGTGGTCCAAACAGAATATTTTATGTCAGTGCCAATGAAAAATTTTAGCTGGCTAAAGGCGTTTGAATATAAAATTCCCTTCTACATCTTGTTCATAGGATGTTTTATTTACTGAATTTTTAGACTTTTACGTGTGTAAAAGTCTTTAACTCAGATGGTGTTAGGGCTGTCATTTTCTTTTTTTTTCTATATTAAAAACCAATTACTAACAAATGAACAACATTTATTTGCCATTTTGTGCATCTGGATTTACATGGGAACTGTGGAATTGAACCTGAGCCAGCAGGATTTGAAAGCAGGTATCTTTAACCGCTGAGCTATCTTCCCTGGCCCTGAGGGTTTTATTTAATGGTCACATTTTCTCAGTATATGTTCCTAACCACCAACCTATACTGAATTCTAAGACAGTCCTAATTTCTGTTTATGAGTTTCTAACTTCTGTTTGACATATAGTCATATTCTAAGCATCTTCAACAATGTTTCAGAGGAAGGTAACATCTTAATGTATGTCTCACTTCACAGAGCAGATTCTTAGCATCTAGGAGATGAAGCATCTCTCATGGAATTATTTGCAGACTCCAGAGGCTCAGGCTCACGTTCTTCCTTCTCGTGCACATTGACTGGGTGGCCCAGGGAACTAAAAGATCTGTGTCTCATTTGGCTGGTGGGGCCTTCACACACTCCCTTTGCTTAGAGTTTTCCAAGAAACTATGGCGATTCAGAACTTGCTTTCAATAAAGAGGAACTTGAAGCCTGGCTCTATGTGCAGGTGCAGGCAGTTGCTGTGCAAACCCACCTTCTTAACTGAGAGGGCATTGGACTCTGCAGGAAAGGGAAGCTCTCACACCAAGTCCTTTTAATTCCTGAACCCTTAGTATTTCACACAGGGTAAGGATTTTTTAAAGTTCCTCAGGAGAAGTAGCAAGATGAGCAAAAGTGCTGCTCCCACAGCGAGCCCATCAACCTGTGCCAGGACAATGGAGATAGACAATGAGGATACTCAAAACATTCCAAAGCAGAATTCTAGAAGCTTCTAAGAATGCAACACCACAGTAGACTTCAAGTCACCCACCATGGCTCAGGGAATTTAGTAGAAGAAGGAGCAGAAAGATTGTAAAAGCCATGGTGTGTGGGTGGGAATACCCAGAGGCATTGACCTCTAATCAATGACTGACCATTGCTGGTACAGCTCCTATCCCTGAACCCCGTGGAGCACACCAGCAATCCCACCCAGGAGGGCCCTCGGTGGACTGGAGCAGGGAGGAGGGAAACGGAAGTACCAACATGTGACTCATTCAAAGTTTCTACCTAATAAATTAAAACAAATAATGATTAATAATAATAATAAATCTGATGCTATAATTCCTAGAGAAAAAAGCTTCTCAGGAAAAGGGTTGGGATCTTGTCATTGACTTAAAAGCTCTACTTACACAGCTGGAATAATCAATTTATCAGCTGTGGAGACCTTGCCTAGAGAACAGGGCCGGATGTCCTGTCCAAAGTTCAGAAAAAAGAACTGCAACAAATTGTGAGTGGGTTGGCAGAGGTGAGGAGAGGTCCAGGGTGGACTCTATCAGAATCCCCACCACTACAGGCTGGCTAAGGAGAGTTAGAACACATTTCCGCAGCAATTGCTGGATGCTCCCTCCTCACTTACATATTTGAATGGTCACAGGGTCCTCACTCATGGGCATGTCTAATGTTTATTTTAGATGGACCTGCAGGACGACCCAAGAATATGCATTTCTTTTGTTGCTTTCTGCCGTGGCTGGCGATGGAAACCAGGGCCTCCCACATGCTAGACAAGCCCTATACCACCGAGCAATATCCCCAGCTCTAGCAATTTGCATTTGTAATGCTTCCAAAGAAGCTGATGCTGTTGGGAACATGAGCCAGGCTGTGGGAAGCACAGCTGCAGTCTATTCAAGTACACATGGCAGCATCTCAAATACTTTATAGGCACCAGTAATTGTGGGAATGGAGAAATAAACAAGACATGGTCTATCTCCCCAGAAGCCCGAGTCTAACACCACCCCCATGGGGACAGAATACCTCCCATGTTTTTGAGATAAGGTTGCCAAAACCCAGCGAATCCAAACAATCACCCAGGAAACTTGGACATATACAGGGGTAAGCCCTCTTCTAGAAAATTCAAAATTAGTCCATCTGAAATGGGCTCTAGGAATCTCTAGTTCCCACAAGTTCCTCAGGTTATTTTCATGATCACAGGAGCTTAAGACAGACTTGAATTAAGGCACCGCTTCCCCCAAAGCTCAGAACATAACCATAAGTAACATTTAGTTCAGAGAAACGCATTAACACTCCCATTTCTATTATCCATTGTCTGGCACACATTATTTCTAAAATTAGTTGGCTTCTTCCCATAGATCTTCCTGAATAAAGAGCCCGGGAATCACAAGGAGAAAATAAAATTAGCAAGGAGTGAGACCAAGGACAGGCAGATTTAAGTCAGCCTGGAACCATGAGACACTGAGCGAGGTGTGTGTGTGTGTGTGTGTGTGTGTGTGTGTGTGTGTGTGTGTGTGTTGGGTAGTGTAGTAAACTGCAAAATAATCACAAGTCATTGCCACTCTCCCAAATGAGAAAGTGTCCATTTACCTATCCCTTAAATCTGCATTGCCCCTGCGACCTTCTTCTACCAACAATATGTGGACGGAGGGACATTGAGCGAGTTCCAGTACTAGGTCCCAATAGGTCTGACAGCTTCCCTGCTTGCTGTGTCGGAAACCCTGTTGTTGCCCTGGGAACAAGCCAGGCCAACCTGCTGGTAAATGCCACTACTTGGGGAAGCCCCAGTTAAAGCCCACTGTAATCCTTCCTACACCAGCCCACTGAGCCACAGAGCACGAACTTTTGGGTGAAGTGGGCCAGACCAGCTGCCCTCAATCCAAATGACCTACAGATTCATGGACCAAATGGATGACCATTGTTTTAAAGCCACCAAGTGTGGGGGTGTTTTTTTTTATGTTGCAAACATTTTCCGACACAGGAAGGAGGCCAGAATGTCAGGTCAGCCCTGAAGCCCAGTTCCCTAATTGGAACATTTTGCTGAAAGCTCAGCTCTAAGTATCCGGTGGCTCTCATGTGACTGAACCACCTTCTGGCTTCTCCATTTCTGCCTCTTCCCAAAGCTCAAAGCTTTCCTTAGCGTACTAAACCAGAACATTTTAATCCTTCCATATTCAGCTTTTATTTAACTCCTAAGAAAGCAAAGGAGAGCAGTCCCCAGAGCACCCATCTACAAGGTGTCCTGCTGAGGGGCAGGGACTGCGCTGTGCAGCCTCATGCATCCATTGCAGCATCCCAGAGGTTGGAGCCTAAAGTCTTTGCATCTAATCTGTACTTTCCCCCACAACTAGGATCGTCTGCTTTAGTTTTGGCTTTGAAAATTATAAACCCATTAAAAAAAAAAAACACCTCACAGCCTAAGATTCAAAAGGCCATTTAATGTTGTGAAAAATAACAGGTGTTGCTGTTCTGACATTTATTATTCCTGGCTCCTTGTTTTTCTTAATGAACACTTCCTTCTCTCCTTAATGCTTATCAGCCTGAACACATGTGGTTTAACCACCTCAGACCTGCTGCTGAGGGGGCTGGGAGCAGATTTACATCACTGTCAGGGAAGCAGAAAAAAAAAATCCCAAAGCAAATGGCAAGATGGATCCAGGATAGCGAGCAGGGAAATCTGCAGTGCTTAGGAGAACAGGGACCCAAATGCAACTCCAGGGCCGGGCTGCAGTGGTGCGGGGCTGGTGCGGGGCTGGTGCGGGGTTGCAGAGCCCGGCCAGGCTCCGGCCCCACGTGACTGATTATTCAAATGGACCGAAGATGAAGTCGGTTTGTATTGATGCAAATAATCCTGCCTGAGCCTGCAAGGGCTAATGCATTTTGTAACTGTGGTTTTTCCACTGATAGCACAAAATAGTGTAGAGGGAAGGCATTTTCATAATGTTAATAATGGAATTACAGAATCAGGTCACTTAAAGGAACCGCGCTGACTCAGCGGATGCAGCGTGGGGTTGAATATGGAGATAAGTACAGAGCAAAACTAAATACAAACCTCCTGCTGCTCTCTCGTTGCCCAAATCACACGCCCTTCTCCATTTCTTAAAAATATTAAACTCTTTGTTTTAAAAATATTTATTTGCAAGCAGAGAGATACAGACAGAGATAAGAGAGAATGGGCGCGCCAGGGCCTCTAGCCACTGCAAACTCCAGATGCATGCACCACATTGTGTATCTGGCTTATGTGGAGTCGAACCCTGGCCCTTAGGCTCTGGAGGCAAGCGCCTTAATCGCTGAGCCATCTCTCCAGCTCCAGACTCTTTATTTTTAAGGCAAGGTCTCAATCTAGCCCAGGCTGACCTGGAATTCACTCTGTAGTCCAGGCTGGCCTCAGACTCACCGAGATCCTCCTACCTCTGCCTCCCGAGTGCTGGGAGCCACGAAACCCAGATTAATGAAGAACTCTGGAAATGACTTGCTCAGGGCAAGCCTCAGATGAATGAACGCATTAGGAGAGAGGGGGAGCTGTCCGTGGTCCTGAGGCAGATCCTGGGATGATGCTCACGGCACTGCCTTCATGAAAGTGACCACCCAGAACACTGCGGTTGAGGAAGACACATCCAGACATGGAATATCTTGTAGATATTACAGATCATGTGAAATATTCATTCAGGAGAAAATATTCATTGAGTATTGTAAACATTTTTAAAGCAAGGTGGAGCTCTGGTCTGCCTATTGATTCAACAGACTCAGCTCAGTTTCCTATTGTCTTGATGATTGAATAGTGTGGGAGGAACCTGGCTGGTGAAAAACCAGATGCTTCAACTCCTCAGTTGAAGGAAACGATGTGTGTGTGTGTGTGTGTGTGTGTGTGTGTGTGTGTGTGTGTGTGTGTAGGAGCAAATCTTGCGAATGTGTCTCTGTTTCCCTCCTCTCTGTCCACTACTTGGTATACTTCCTGGGTGAACATATTGGATCTGTCCATAGGGTAGTGGGTTATGAACTGCACCAGAAGTAACCAGTTTTTTCCTTTTTTCTTTCCTCTTGTGTATTGTTGCTGAGGGGGGTAATGTCTCTGGATATTCTCTCCCACCATGGTTCTTACATTCTTTCCGCCCCCTTTTCCACTCAGTTCCTTGAGTGATGGTGATTGAGTTTTAAGTCTGCCTTATTCTTGAGATTTTAAGTATCTCTGGACCTTTGCCCTGGGTTTTGATGGGTATCCTTGGTGTCTGTCTCCATTGACCTTTCATGAGTCACCAGACTTGCTGTGGTGATTGGTCTCCTGTTTGTCTCATCACTTTCTCATAGGTTGCATTTTTGCCCTGTGTGAAGGCCAGGGGTGGTTTGTCTCCTGCCAGGATGTCAGCCATCATCCAATGTCTTGTTGGTAGAATTGGGTTTTCCCTGGCTCTCTCACTGCCTTCTGAAAAATATAAAGAGAATCTCCACCAGAGAGTGAGATCAATCTAGGTTAAATGAGATAAGCATTGCTATTTTGGCTAGCTCCTAATGGGTGTAGCCTCTTTGTAGCTCTCTGGTAGTGGGAATTGCCCCTAGGAGCCCAGGTTTTTGGTCCTCATAAGGTTTTTCTATGGATCCAAGCTTCAGTTAAGGGTTCCTTGTCACTAAGTGGATCTTTTAGCCAATTAGTAAGCTATTGATTACCCTCCTTGGTTTAGTGCCACTATTGCACAGATAAGCATTTCTTGACTTGCTGGTCTCTTCCATACAGCTGTGTGTTCAGCATTCTTGTGACAATTGTGTATATTGTATATCAGTGGTCTCTGCTTTCTCCAAATATCGTTGACCAATTTCAAAGTGCACTAAAATAAACATAAGAGAAATCTTATTATTTCCACAACATGAAAGTGCTCCTCATGCAGTGGCAGCGTTGTAGAGCCATCAGCATTGTCTAGTTCATCACCTACAAAGGAAACCCTGTGCCCACTATTCTGGTTGTATCCAGTCCTGGGAAATATTTAACCATCACACTAGGCTTCTCCTTCCCCTTCTCTCTCCCCATCCTGCTTTTTTTCACTATTAGCCTACCTACCAGAAAATTTGGAATGACAGAATGGCAGTGGGCTGTTCCTAGTCTCTTGGCACAAAGGCAGTAGGAATGAATGAAATGCCATGGCCAGCTACTGTAGCCTTCAATTTTGACATAGCCCCCCAATTATGAGTGGTTGAATTGCTTACAGGCTGTAGAAAAGGACCCTGCAATCCAAAAGTCTTGGTTCAAATCCACTCATCTAAGACTCAACTTCTCATCTAGAAAAAATGGAGAGAGTAGGGCAGGAGAGATGGCTCAGCAGTTAAGGCATTTGCCTGCAAAGCAGAAGGACCTGAGTTTGGTTCCCCAGTACCCATGTAAAAGCCAGTAGCACAAGGTGGCCCATATGTCTGGAGTTTGTTTGCAGTGGCTAGAGGCCCTGGAATGCCCATTCTCTCTCTCTCTCTCTCTCTCTCTCTCTCTCTCTCTCTCTCTCTCTCTGCTTCTTTCTTTCTCCACTCTCTCTCAAATAAATAAGTAAAATATTTAAAAACTGGAGAGCATGAAAGTTCGCAGTTCAGAATGTAAGAATCAAATAATTTTGGGTGAGTTGTTAAAACAGACCTAGCCAAGAGTAAGTGCTCACTAGATGCTTGTTGGCATAGGCACTCTGTGCAGGCACTTGGTTTCTCTAATCTTCAGCTCCTGGATCATAACATCTACTTGGCAGTTTTGTGTGGGGATTGGAGGTGACAGGATTTATAAGTTGGTCGTCTTGCAATAACTCAACAAGTCTGAGTCTTTCAGTGAGAGCTCAGAGTTGAGCTGAAGAGGCGGTTTTCTCTACTCATTCTACCTGCCCTGAGTGGCACAGTGGGGGGAAGGGGACATTTCCATTTAGTCCTATGCATTCATAGAGGCTCAGACAGTATCTCACCTGATCTGACTTCTATGACCCTTTATTCTTTTAAAATATTTTATTTATTTATTTGCAAGGAGAGAGAGAGACAGACAGACAGAGACAGAGACAGAGAAAGAGAAAGAGAGAATGAGCATGCCAGGGCCTCTAGCCACTGCAAATGAGCTCCAGATGCATGCACCACTTTGTGGATCTGGCTTTATATGGGTACTGGGGAATTGAGCCTGGATCATTAGGCTTTGCAGACAAGTGCCTTAACAGTTGAGCCATCTCTCCAGCCCTTTGTGTTTTTTTAAGGATTAGTGAGACTTTATTAGATTAAGAGAAGGAAAGAAGAGAGAGTACAGAAAGATTCCACCATGAGGGAGGGGAGAGGGGGAAAGCCCCTTATTCTTATCACAGTAGCTTTCCTTGTGTGTGCCCTGTTGAAGATGAATCTGAACATCTCTATCTGGACCTCTTTCCCTTCTTAGTTCCTGTTTCAAGTTTGCCTTTTGATTAATCCAGGCTTCCTCCTTTCCTGCCCCATTCAAATTCTATTTGAGACGAAGCCTTTCAAGGCTGAGGACAGCATGGAGATGCAAGTCACTGAGTGCTCGTCCATCTCAGAACCTGAATGCCACAGGGAAGTCAGGCCATGTCCTCAAACGCCACATGTGATCTAGCCTTAGCCCATGTCTTGGTTCTCAGCCTTCACTTTTTTCCAATTTGCCCATCACTGTCCTCTATCCATACCATGCACACTGCTTTCCTTCAGACACACCAAGCTTGCAGTATTCATTTCACTCTTCAAAGGGCTTCCCTCAGTGGATTACTTTTCTTGTTGCTATGGCAAAAGATCTGGCTGACACAACTAAAGAGAAAAAGGAATTATTTTGGCTCATGATTTCAGGGAATTTCAGTCTATCATAGCAGGGAAGGCATATTGCTGGCAGCAGGAACTTGTAACATGATGTTCACATCTTGGCTGAACATGAAGCAAAGAGAGAGCTTGGAACAGAACTAGAAGTAGATACCACCTTTTTCTTTTAAAAATATGTTTTTTATTTATGAGAGAGAGAGAGAGGAAGAAGAAAAGGGGAAGGAAGGAGGACGAATAGAAGGAAGAGGCATCCAGAGTCTTAATATCCTGTTTAAGGGACCATCTCTACATCTTCCTTCCACCAGGTCCCAGTTCTAAAAGTTCACACATCCTACTAGTGCCACAGGGCTGGGGGCCAAGCATATGGGCCTTTGGGTGATTCTTGCCCCGAATCATGACCGTCAATGGAGTTGAGGAGAACAATGGCTTTCTGGCATTCAGATAAGGCCACAATCTTAATGAATACTAACAGTTGGTGAGAGCATACTGTGACCTTGAGGAATCATCACTGAGACAACTCTGTGAGCTGACAAAATGGGGACATTGCCCACGCCTTGAGAAATGGACATTTTCCACATCCATTCAGTACCCGTGACTTCCATGTCTTCCCTGACCCCTGTCTTTCCTGCCTTCCAGATTAAAATGGTTGGAAGCCTAGTCACAGATCCTCTTCTTCCGTTCAACTCTCTGCAGACAGTCTCTTATCTCTACAGCGTAATGTGGATACTGAGGGAGAAAGTCATTTCCACAGTCCCATGATGGGGTCTCGGACTTTCTGGGAGCCAGTGTCCTTGGGTTGTGACCTTCACCAGTGCTTTCTCCAGCTGTCCCCAGGCCAGAGCCTGCTTCATGTATTTTTATCACAGGCAACTATCACAAGCTTAAATCCTATAATGAGGTCTTTTAATCACTGTCTTCCAGAGATGGCCCACGGCTCTCCATGGTGTCCTGTCTTCTTTGTGATAACTTAGGGAATCCAGTCTCCAGTGTGTTCCTCGTGGTCTTTTGGTCCTAATACAAATATTAATTTGGGGGGCTGGGGGTTTAGCTCAGTGGAAAAGTGCTTGCCTTGCAAGATGATGTGTCTGGCCCTCAGCATCAAAAAGTAAATTAATTTTCTCATTCTGGACTTTGGTACCTAACATTTTCTGCTAACTTTAGGTTCTTATAAATCTGAGAAGTTGTCATTCCATATATGCATATGCTATGGCTTGAGTGTGAAATGTCCCTCGCAGGCTCATGGTTTTGTTAATTGAAATGTTCATACATGTATATAACACAGTTTGATCATACCCTCCTCTATCTTCTCTCTTCCTCCCCGGGCCCACTTCCACTGAGCCACTTCCATTCCCCCTCCTTTAGTTTCTTGTCTGTCCTGGAGAAAACATTTTTGCCCATGTTTTGAATGCTTGTTCTCTGTAGCATTTTGAGAGGTTGTGGGACCTTTTGAAGGCTAGGGCTCGCAGGTCGAAGTATGTTGCTAAGGTTAGGCCTTTTAAGATTATGGCCCACTGGAAAGATGGCTCAGTGTTAAAGGCACTCATGTGAAAAGCCTGATGGTCTGGGTTCAATTTCCCAATACTCACATCAGCACATATGTCTGGAGTTCATTTACAAAGGCAGGAGGCTTTGGAGTGCCATTCTCTCTCTGTCTCTTTCTCTCTCCCAAATATATATCCGTATATTTAAAGTATGGCCTGGTCCCTAGATCTGGCTGCTGTAACTGGTTCCTGGTCTGCCATCACTCTGCCATGAATGGATCCACTTGCCATGCTTCCCTGATATGAAGTTTCTGTCAGGTATTTTGGCTGTAGTAATGCAGGGAATCAAATCCATCCAGGCACCACCCAAGGACATGGGCTAAGCAGAGGGCCTCTTGAACACACTCAGAGAGGTTGTTTGCTAGTCTAGGCTGGTTGCTGTGTCTGGGAGGTCATTGACAACTTAGCTACCTAACCATGAGGCATCACCAGGCAAAACCATGTTCTGGCAAGGCAATGGGTCACCAGCCACTTCAGTTCCTTGTTACACTTGTCCTTCTGTTACTTTCCTGGGATATCACCACGGCCAGCTCACTAAGGGAGTGAACTTCCTAACTGTGAATGGGGCCCATGGGTAATGTTACTCAGCTCCCACTCCTCTGCCCATTTCTCATGTAACTCTTGGGGTGTCACTCCTAGAGGCCAGGCCTTGTGCAAGGGGAAACATGACTGGGGAGAGGAGGCGATGTTCAGTGGGCTGCTGGAATCTCTCTTGAAAGGACCTGCCTTTGAGCAGAGAGAGGGGACAATCCTATACCACCCAAAATGCCTCAGGGAGCCAGTGGACAAGAGGGTGAATGCCAGGTGTACTTAACCAGCCTCCACAGACTCTGGAAACAATGATATCTATATATATCTTGTATAGAAGGAAGTTTCGCACAAAGTATGCTTTTATCTTTTTTAGGATCCACTTGACCGTGTGCTCCTCACATCCTTAGACGTGACTGGGCACCCGGTAGCTCCTTCATGGGAAGCCTAACTACCTTCGGCATAATGGGTTCCATATTTAGAGCCTCAGGAGCAGAATGCAGTAAGCAAAGGGTGATAAATAGGCCTTTCCACCAAATGTTTCACAATAACGAAAAAGCAACTTGTGTCTCAAAATTGGCCATTCTTTTCAAAGTAATCCCCTTCTCCCCAAGCAAACAAATTGGCTAAGTCAGGGTGGGCAGACATGACTTTCATCACCCTGGTGGCTGGTGCAATGGGGCGTGCAGACTCTCTGCTGTGATCTTCTGCACCCATCCATCAGCAAGGGCGGGAAGCAGTCACCTCTGTAAGTAAATAACTCCCCGGAATGCCTGGAATGCTGAGCTGGGAATGCTAAACTCACTGCCGGGAAGTGGGCAGAGAGAGGTTCTGCTGACCTGACTGCAGGGCTGGGCTGCGAAGCCTTGGTGCTGGAAGGCCTGGTTGTCTGTCACCTGGAAGCCCTGGGCTCAGGTGGCCTTCATTCTCCTGCGCAGGGAGGATTGTTTTGGTCTGGCTGACATTTAAGCTGCTTCTTGCTCTGGGACCAGACCATTCATCCCCTTGCCAAGAAAGCTCCCTCCTGGGGCCACTATCCCTCCCAGCTTTAGAAAATTAATAGTTTTAGGATTATAGAAATATTGAACAGAAAGTACAGAGGTCACTTTATTTACTTCACCCCTTCCCTCTGTTCTCCCCATTGTTAACATCTTGCCTTGGAGTGCTTTGATTTTTTAAAATTGATGAATCAATACTGAACTACTATTGTTTTTTTAAAAAAAATGTTTTTATTTATTTGCAGGAGAGAGAGAGAGAGAGAGAGAGAGAGAGAGAGAGAGAGAGAGAGAGAGAGAGAGAGAGAGAGAGAGAGAGAGAGAGAGACTGGGCATGTGCCAGAGCCTTTTGACACTGCAAAGGAACTCCAGATGCATGCACCACTTTGTACATCTGGCTTTACTGGTACTAGGAAATCAAACTGTCAAGCTTTGCAAACAAGCACCTTTAACTGCTGAGCCATCTCTCCAGCCCGTCGAACACTACTATTAACTCAAGTTCATAGTTTATGTTAAGGTTTTCTCTGTGTTGTGCAGGTCCACAGGTTTATCCAAAAGCATCTTTGAATGCTTGGGATTGGATCCAGGAGCTCTTCAGAGTTAACACACTAAGCATGATTTTTACCACTGAGTGATAGTCTTTGTTAATCATTACAGCATCCTGCTCTATCTATCTACCTTCTCCAGAGCGCAAAGCGGGACACTTCCACCAAGCAGTGGCCAGGCCTTGTTTACTGGGTAACAAGCATCAGGAGAAGAAGGACATTAGTACTTGCAGGGTGGGAAAATCTGAGGTGGTCTCAGGCCCTAAGAGAGGTCTTGAGTTCCTTTGAAGTGGAAGGTGAGGCTTTGTGCAATACCCTCATCATTCAGATAAATGTCTCTGCGTTTGTGGCTGGAGCACTGGCATACCCATCAGGGCACTTGGTGATGTCAGGCAACCACTTGAAAGCACCGTGATACTCTGGCTGCACAGACAGGGGCTGAGGAGGAGCTGGCTCTCCTGGGGGCTGGCCAGAGACACAGAGCTCTGCAGCAGGGCTCAGTCTCGGCAGCAGGGACTCATCTCCCAGAGAGCTTGTGAGTCCCTGCAGTGACTTCTCCCAGAGCCTCCCTCACAAAGTGAGCCCCTTCTGTTTTCTTTCTCATCATCAGCTGCCATCCTGTGTCTCCCTTAGACTGTTGCTCCCACATTCCTCCCTCCCAGGGGCTCTTCCTACAGGTCTTCCTTATGTTGTCATCTCCCAAGAACAGTGTCCCCTTTACCTTCTCAGTGCAGTCCTCCAAAGGGTGGCCAGGCTGGTAGACTCTTGGGGTGGGGACAACTAACAGTGCTGCTTGAAAGCCTGTCATGATAATGAAATTTCTCTTTTGCTGAGGCCTCCCTTCAGTGAAGCATTATCAAGTCCATTATTGGTGCTAGAAGGAGGTGCTTCTCATGCAGGTGGAGACGCAGTGGAGCAGAGAGGTTAGAGGCTTAAAGAAGTGGCCACAGACAGCAAGAGCAGAGCAGCAGAGATGGAGATGCAGGCGTGGAGATCGGAATTGTAACTGACAAGTTTTCCACAAGGTGCACACTGTCCCTGGAGGATCTCCAAATGCTGGGAAAGGAGAAGCTTGTAAAAGCCCTAGCATGGGCTTCCGACTACACTGAGTGGGTCTGGAAGTGTGATCCCTCGAGCTGAGAGAACCTCATGTGTCCATTTTACTAATGAGAAAACTAAGGTGAAGGACACAAACAAGGGCGTGGACCATGAAATGCTGACCCCAGGACCGAGAGCTCTCCACATGGTCACTGCATCGTGCAGTTGGCTGGAATGTCTTGAGGATGTAGAGTGTTTATTAAAGTGTGCGTCTACGTATGCTCATTTATGTACATGAGGAGGTCTGAGGTTCATCCTGGGTGTCTTCCTCTGTTGCACTCTATTTGATTACTTAGATCTCTCTCTGAATTAAAGCTCCTGCTTCTGCTAGTCTGCTAGCTAGTTCACCGCTGGCATTCCAGTCCAGTCTGGACCTCAGAGTGTGTTTAAGGCCAATTTAGGGAGATGCTGTCTTAAAACCAAAAGATAAAAAGGAGGCCTGGGGATATAGCCTAGTGGAGAGTGCTTTCCTGGCATGCTCAAGGTCCCAGGTTCAAGTCCAAATGGGGGAAAACATTTGTGGAATGAGCAAAAAACATAGAGGAGCTGGCTGTCATGATCAGACCCCACGTTGCTGAGGCTTACACTATGGCAGGAGGACTCCACACTAACCCTCAGAGGAACTGCAGTGTTTGTTGTCATTGTCCCATTTTAAGGTGTGAAAGCTGAGCTCCAGAGAAGTGAAGTGAGTAATTTGCTCAAGTTAAGCGATCTAACACTTCATGCTGAGCCACCTGCAATCAGGTTAGTACAGCAACTTACAGGGTGGCTGCAGACTGAGCCCCACGACAGGTGAGGCCGTGCCTGGCACTTGCCAGTGCTCTTTGTTTGAATGTGTATGTATGTATTTGGGTGCATGGACACATGTGTGTATGTGCGTAGAGGCCAGAGGAAAACCTTGGGTGTCATCCTCAGTTATGCTAGCCACTTCTTTTTTTGAGACAGCAACTCTCATTGGCTTGGAGCTCACCAATTAGGGCAGATGGGCTGGTCAGTGAACCCTAGAGATCTCCTGTCTCTGCCTCCCCACATCTAAGATTATAAGCACATGCCGCCAAACCCAGCATTTTAATGTCGGTTTCGGGGGGTTGAACTCAGGTCCTCATGCTTATAAGGCAAGCACTTTACCAACTGAGCTAGCTCCCTGTGCCAATGCTCTTGCGTATAACCCTCCCCTGTCACTCTGTGAGGCTAGATAGATTTACTTCCACTCTGCAGATGTGGTTTTGATCCCAGATCTTTCAGAATTAAAAACATGGGTTCTATCACACTTGTTGGTGGCTTCCACATCTGTCAGGGAATATTTATTCAATAGATTGCTTAGCTCCCCTCTGGAGACTGGTAGAGAGGCTTAAGCAGGCCCAGGATCAGGACTTGGCAGAGACCTTCTAAGAGTAAGAACCACAGCACTGTATTAGGAATGTGGTGAGCCCAAGAGCAGAGGAAACCTGCAGCCGGCCCCTGCAGGGACTGTGGGGGAAACACAGCCTTCTATGTTCCTGGTTTCTCTGCTGTTGATCTGTGTGTGACTTTGACAAGGCAACTGGATCGTTTATTGGGTGAACCCCTCACACATGAGGCCAGTGTCTAATGCAGATGTGTTCTTTATGATTTGGAATATGGAGAGGATTAATCAAAACCAACATCTGGATGGTTTCAGACAGCATCTGAAGAGGAGGGAGCTGGTGTTGGTAGAACTGTCCAGCACGATAGGCTGAAAGAAATCAGTATTTAATACAACACGATCCAGAACTTTCTGTACACAAACTGTGTGCACAGCTTGTTAAAAATGCAGATTCCACTAGGATGTAAGCTCCATGTTAGCAAAGACTTTTTATTCAATACCCTATCGCAGTCCCAGGAGAAGAGCTTGGCAAAGTGGTTCAGTTGTTAAATATTTGCTGAAGGAATGAATGGGATCTTGGAAACATCCCAAGATCAACTGAATTAGTATTTCTGGTTGAGGCTAGGAATCTGCATCTTTACGAAGAGCCCAGCGGATTCTTACCAGTATGTGATCATTGAGAATTATATCAGTTAGGCAGTTTCTACCATTTTTTTCTGTGATTACCTTGGCCTCTTCCCACATCAGATTGACAGATGAATGGACATTTTCCTTCCAAAAGATGGACAAGAGAAACTGCTGAGAAGTCCTCCTCCATTCTACAAAGACTACGAGGAGTGGTCAGGCTTGAGATTGTGCAGATGGGTCCTACAGTGCCTGGGTACAGCTGGAGAATAGGTCTGGCTGGGGTGGTGGCCTCTGTGGTGCTGCTGTCCCCAGGAACCTCATTGGGTTCATAGAGACACTTCCCTGGGGGGATACACTGCCTTTCTTGTATCACCATGTTATGAGCAAGGCTCAGGCATTGCTTTATACCAATTCCTGTTGGTACAATTACCCTGGTGATTCCAAATGACATAGATTTGAGTGGTCCTGTGAGCCCCTGACCTGGGAAGCCTATAGTCCATAATCGTAAGACTCACTGCTGACTTGCCCCAAGGGCCTAGGGTCAGGACATGCTGCAAATCTCCCTTCCCATCCTCCTGCTTGGCTAGTTTCTATTTTCCTGCTGCTGTTAGGAGGAACCCAAGAGAATCAAACCACAATCCAGAGGTGGTTTGGTGAGATCCTAGATTTTGATCAGGGACAGCCTGTGTAGGGTTTCTCAACCTCAGTCCACATCAGGCTGTCTGAGGGAACTTCAGACAAGACAAATGCCTGCTCCACCCGGAGTGAGACTTCCTGGAGAGCTCCCAGGTGAGTCAGGGACTCCAAAGTGATCGTCATGCACAGGCAGCCTTCAAACTGCCAGTTCCATGGAGCTTGTCTTCTGCAGCCTTCCGAGGCTGGTTCCTATGAGTTTGCTTTGCTTTATTAACTACTGTTTTTCTGAAATTTAATAATATTCGAGCACTTCTAGGCTTATAGCACAATTGAGCAGAAAGTAGAGTTTCCATATACACTCACACCTCTCCTCAGAGCCTCTCCTATCAAAGGCTATTTTTTCGGCACAAATTTACATGATTTGCCCCAATGACCAAAGACAAGTCACCAATTTATCTCCAATTTCCTCTCCTTGGAATATGCTCACTAAATCCCCTCACACACAAACCTGGTGTTGGCCAATTACAAAGTGCTTCTCAGACCCCTGGCTTCCTAGGCCTCAGCGTCTGGAACCAGGCTGCTTTCCTCGTCTGCCATGTTGGGAAGTCAGCTTGCAGGATTTCTGGTGTGTGATCTGTGGGGAGAACTCTCCTCTGTGGAGAATGCATCCCTAAGGCAACCCATGTGAGGGTGCATACAAAAGCGGGTTCAGGAACAGGTTTTATAAGAATCATGTGCAAATCTCCTTGAAATACAGGAGTTATCCCTCTACCTCCATCCCCCCCCCCATTTCTTTCTAAAAATGTCTTCAGTTTTCTGCAAATTTTATTTTTGTCTTATTTCTTAACTTGTTAATTACAGAAACATTTCACTAGGGGGCACTTCAAGACTGAATAAGAAAAGAGCCACAGTTACTTGCTGACAATAGATTCCGCTTCACCATTAACTAGGTAAACAGTCCCGCACAAAACAAAATATAAAAAATACATAACGAATTAAATATGTATTTAGCTGAAACTGTGATTCAATTTCCGTGGGCTGTTTTCTATGCCTGTTTTCTTGAATCTGGACACGGGATGAGAGCGGCATTCTGGGCTTTCTGGCAATTTGGATTTGGGGATTTGAATAATAATGATCATGAAAATAATAATAGTCACTTCATCTGGTTTAAGACAGACACTTTGCTTACTGCGGTGTTTTTATACAACTGGATGAGGTTTTACACAGAGATTTACGCTTAAAAAATGCCTTACTCTCCACATTCACAAACAGGAGTTAGCAAGTTTCTACTGCAGGACTGTTGGAAGATTTTCACAGAGGACGATCTGCAGGGTCATCTGGGACCTGTCTTCTAGACCAGGCTTGTCTCTATTCAGCCATGTGACCTTGGGCAAGTCATGGTTCCGCTTTCGTGTCAAGTATCCAGATGGTAACATTTAGTGTCTCTTCCCAGCACTCTCCTTGGAGATGGATTTCCACATGAACACCACAGGCAGTTTTGGAGAGAAAGACAGAGACCAGGGACTGAAGGATATGGGTATGAGTCCCAACTGTTTATTTGCTGGTTACCTTGGAAGGTGTTGTGGGTTCAGAGGACACTGATGCTCCAGTGCCCATGAATGGGACATTGTTTGGTATAGAGCTAGGGTTAAATGAGGTGGTTTAGGATGCCTGGTCCAGTATGACTGACACAGAGGTGGCCACAGATGGGGAGGACCCCATGGGAAGGTGAAGGCACAGGTCAGGGTGGTGCATCTATAAGCCGAGAAACATCAAAGGTTGCCCACAACCACCAGAATTGGCGAGACAAGCCTGAAGGAGGTCCTCCTTCCCAGCTTTCCCAGCAGGGACCAACCTTGCGGACACCTTGATTTTGGACTTCTAGTCTCTAGACATGGAGACAGTACATTTCTGTTTAGGTCATTTAGCTTTTGGTACTGATGAGTTCAAGGAGAGTGTTTAACCTCAGCCCCTGTCCTGTAAGGATGAGAACGTTGACAAGATGTATATGGAAGCTTCTAGCACAGGAGGCCAGCCATGTGGTGGGGCTCCTCATCTGCTAAGAATTGAACAGGGAGGAAGGTTAGGACGGACAAATGCAGGAACAGATATCAGGCAGCTGCTGGAAATTTTACATGTTATTTTACCTTAGCTCACACTAATAAGGGTTCTGTTGCTGAGGGAATGGGGACTCAGAGAGGTTAAGCTATTGGCTGAAGGTCATAGAGGTAGGAAGTGGTGGACATCTAACTGAGTGTCCCTGTCTCTGAAACCTGGACTCCTTCTAGATTTGTTTTTAGGGCCAAGTACCATTTAATCTTCCTAGATAAACTCTACGTACTCACTCACTCACTCCATCACTCACTCACTCACTCTCTCAATCACTCACTGGCTCACTCAGTCCATCACTACTTCCTTAACTCAAGAGACAGATGGAAATGAAGCTGGGTTCATTTTAGTGAAACCTTGGTAGATGTGACTCTATGAAGCCATGGTTCAACTTTCTAGAATACCCAAATTTCCTAGGTGATTGTTGGGTGGCTTATGGGATCCAGATTGAGCCATGCACCTCTTCATCCATTCATTCTGTCAAAAAAATATCTATGTGGTACCTACATGTACCAGGCTCTGCTCTGGTCACTGGGGTCAGTGGTAAACAATCACACTGCCAACAGGGAGTGGCATACACTCCTTCTCAGGGGAGGCATTTTAGAAACAAGCCAAAGATTTTATAGCAATGCGTGGACAGGGCCATGTTTACAAAGCAGGCTCAAGGATAGGAACCCTTCCTTGATTTCTTGGCTTCTCATGGTAACAGCATCCCTGGTGTTTGATGATTTGTATCACCAGAACTCAAGCCTCTGTGTCTTTCTGTGGACTTTCCCCATGTGTCTGTGTCTCCAGGCTCTCTTCTTATCAGGACATAGCTCATTGGATTTCATGCTCATCAAAGCAAGTCAGTTCTATCTCAGTTGATTATATCTAAAAAAAAAAAAACAACCCTATTTCCAAATTAGTTTTACATGCACCAATTCCAAAGGGTAGGCTCTCAAATGTCATTTGAGGGAACCTAGATGAACCATCAGTATTGAATGAATGAGAGAAGCAAACTGTAGTTGTTAGATTTCTCATTGCTGCAAAAAGAACTTGACCAAAAGCAGCTTGTGGAGGAAAGGGTTTATTTTGGCTTATAAACTCCAGGGGAAGCTCCATCACAGCAGGGCAAATGATGGCATGAGCAGAGGATGGACATCACCTCCTGGCCAACCTCAGGTGGACAACAGCAGCAGGAGAGTGTGCCAAACACCGGCAAGGGGAAGCTGGCTAGAACCCCCTTAAGCCCGCCCTCAACAACACACCTCCAACAAGGGTCCAATTCCAAAATTGCCATCAGCTGGGGATCAAGCATTCAGAACACATAAGTTTATGGGGGACACCTGGATCAAACCATCACACAAACCTTTCCTTTGCTGGATCCTGTGGTGGGCAGACCTCCTTCACTCCGGTGAGAAATGGCTGCAAGTTTCTCCCAGGACTTCAAAAGCTGAGGGAAGCTTGTTCTCTCAGGGGAAGCTTGGTCTGCGAGGTCAGGGACCCTGTCAGTCAGTGCTGAAGTCTGCTGAAGTCTGGGCAGAAACGAAAATGGGTCTGCTGAATTCCAGAATGTAGAGAATGTAGAGGGAGAGAATAGGAGGGGTGAAGGAGAAAGGAGGGAGGGAGAGAGAGAGAGAGAGAGAGAGAGAGAGAGAGAGAGAGAGAGAGAGAGAGAGAGAGAGAGAGGGAGGGAGGGAGGAAGAGAGAGAGAGAGAGAGAGAGAGAGCTCTACTATGTGCCCAGTCCCTTCGGCAGCTCCCAGTCGGCCAGCCCACACTTCTGGTCATTCCTGGATGGTTAGCTCTGATGTCCATATCCATCCCTTTTCATTTTCCAACGCAGTTCCAAGCAGGATGTGGCAAGGCTTGGCTGGCAAGTCTGAGGGCGGCATCATCTGTCCCAACTGCGACTCAGCACAATGTTTTTCACACAGAGTTGGGACCAAAAGGAAACACTGCAGTTAATGAGCATAGCCTACCTGATGAATTGGCTGTTAATGCACCTAGGAAAGGGATGGTTCTTACCCTTTAGTGTGAAGCTTCTAGAAATATCTAGAAAACAACGAGCATTGAATAAGCAGTCTGAAGTGGAAAAACTACTGCTTTTCTTGGGTTTTTATTGGACATATTCCATAAAATAGACTTTCTTTCGATGTGATTATCTTTTGAGTTGTCTTTTTGAAAACAAGTTTCCTGTCATTGTGTGTTCAGCTTTGAAAGCACGGCTTCCTCTTCTTGGTTCTCTGAGCACAGACGGTAGGTGGAATGGGTGTGTGTGTGCATGTTTGATTCTCAGATGGGCAGCTAATGAGGGAGCAGCCAGTTTCCTTGGCTCCACTGGCCGCTGATGCCCAGAACTTTCCAGTTCCTCACGTGCTGGCCTGTCCTCCATCAGAGCACTTAGGAACCACGCTGAGATGTTAAGTTCTGAGGGGCGGGGGGACGCTTTTGTTGCTGTGCTCTGCAAAGCCGACTGCTTTTTACAAACACATTAAACATTAATATCTACAGAATGGGCAGTTTTATAGTGTACAAGCATGCGTTTCCTGGACATGGATTTATTTATTTTTTATTAATGTAACCTTAGTATGCCACATATTTCTCATTGAGCTCCAGATCTGAAAGGCCCTAGCTAGATCCGATGAATTCTTTATGATTCCATTTAAGACCAGGGGAACCAATGAACTCACCTCCATTTACATTGCAGCAGACTCTCATAAGTAATGCATGCATGCGTGCTGCTAGCCTCTCCAGTGTTCCTAGGACGCCCTTTAATACCTCATCACATGCCCGACCTTTTCGGGAGGCAGCGGACAGAGAAGCGTTCTCTTCTGACTGCTGTCTTTTCCTTCCCTCAACTGCTCAGACCTCCTCTGTGGCCTCAGCTAGGCAACCCTGAAGAGCTGTCACTCCCTGGAACACTGTGCTCTCTTCTCCATCCGCTGTGGGCTCTGTCTGGCCACCCCGTCTAAGCCATGCCTCTGGGGATGTGGCTTTAGACCTTGGTCACCCACAGCTGAAATTTCTGACAGCTGTTATTCTGGAGGATTGTAGTTGGTTTTTGTTGGTTTGTTTTTGTTTTTTGAGGTAGAGTCTCACTCTAGCCCAGGCTGACCTCAATTCACTCTGTAGTCTCAGGGTACCCTTGAACTCATGGTGATCCTCCTACCTCTGCCTCCCAAGTGCTGGGATTAAAGGCATGCGCCACCACACTTGGCAAGGGTAGCAGTTTTCACCTCAGATTTGACTTTTCTAAGATGAGATTCCCTTCATGTCTGTCCCCTGTGTTTTAGCCATCTTTGCCTGGGGTAAGTCAAATCAGACCCCCTCCACACACACACCCACTGCTAAGAATCTTCCAGGGCTTCCAGCCCTTTGGTTTCTGTCTACATTCCCAGTCACTAGTCTGGCTCTGGATTCCAGACTTGCCAACTCTCACAATTGCCTTAAAGTAAGTCTCTATACACACGGCCACGAAGCCCTTATCCATCAGGACTGCCCTCTCTTGGTCGTTCTCTCTCCACACCTGCTCTTGTGAGGAAGCCGTGCTACAGTGACAACATGACATTTCTGCTTGTCGTACTAGCACAGGTGCCAGGCACCGGAGGAAGCTTAAACCTGACCTGGGAGAGGACCAGCCTTGAGGTGACGTGCTGCATGACTTCCTGGGGAGCTATAAACAAGCACCTATTCACCGCTGGCAGGGCACTGATGACAGGCTGAAGAAATGATGCCATCCAAGTGAGGCGTAGTGAACCAGTGAGTTTATTGAGGTTATTTACAAGAGTAGGGGTGAGAGGTGGTTTTCAGGAGCATGAAGGTCTCAAAGGCAGCTACTTCGCCTAAAACCCTAGCATGAGTGACAAGTCTTAAAACCTGCACCCAGGGAGCTTGGCTGGTTGGGGAGTCTCCTCACCCCAGCAGTTAATACTGCTTATGTAAAATTGGGGAGGGCCTTTGTGAATCTTCTAACTTGCAGAAGCTCCCTGAGCCTTGAAGTTTTCATTTACTTTCCTTTACTTAGGAAGTAAAGCCTGTGAGCCCCCACCAAGAGGGAATGCTTCAATTGAGAAGAAATCGCTACTTACACGTGAGGTGATTCCCATTGTCCTCCACAGTGAGAGGACCAGAGATGAGTGTTTCCCACTGAGCTCTGCCAAGTCCTGAACAAAACCATCATTTGTATTGAAAGATGCTGTGGTAGTTAATTTCAATAAAGTAATAACTATAATATTCTCTGTCTTGCCCTGTTAGTGGTTTAATTTTTATATTATTTATTTGCTAACTTGTTTATTATCTGTCTCCTCCATTAAAAATGAATTCCCTGAGGAAAGAGATTTTTCTCTTTAATCTATTATTTTATTTTTGTGCCTATAAGATCTTATGTCACCCGGGAGGGTGCCAGGAAGTACTTCTTCCAAGACTCGACCCAATGATAGTCTTTAGTATTTACTTTTTTTGCTTGTCCACTGAAATCCTCTTCTGATCCCCTTTCTGTCCCTTCTCATACTTTCTCCTGCTTCTTCCTTTAAACCTCATTTTAATCACTCAATACTACATAAATATATTTTCCTTGTGCAAAGTAAAATGTATTTGATTCAGTTATCTGTTGTTGGCAATTCACTCTCACATCTGGTCTTCATTCCCTACCTCAGCCACCAGCTGTTTAGTGCAGATAAGATGCCCTTCCCTCCTTCCCTCACCCCCCTAGATGGGCACAATGTATATTAACCCTCACGCTGGGTATGTCTGCCCCACTCTGACCACCACCTAGGCTTTCTGGATTATGGTCTGCTCCTCTGCATTTTGCTTTCCTTCTAATTCTTCCTTCCCACGTCAACCATTTTCAAACTCCACTTTGAGGGAGACTTGCCTCCAAAATTTTTTTTTCAATATATATTTATTGTCCATAATGAGTTACATTACTTAGTGGGCAAATAATGGTTGTTATCCCGAATTCCCGAATTCCCCCCTCCCCATCCCTGATCAGCTGGATATCCTCCTCCGTAGGCTGTCTGTATTAGTCCTTGTGGCAAGGGATCCTGGATATCCTAGTACTCAGCCCGGTCTTCTTGGCCCAAGTGTGTTGTTACTGATGGGTGCCATGCCTCTGCCTCCAAAACTTTTACAGGCTCCTTATATTGACAGGAATTAGGAATAAGGTAGCCTCCATTTTATAAGTGGTAGGGTTACAGGGTCAAAAGGAATAAAACATATACTCATGTATGTCAAAGCCAAAGAACACAGAGGTTTGAAGATCTCCGTTTAGGAACTGAAACTCAAAAAGAGTCAGTTGGTGGAACTTTTACTCAAGCTGCCAGGAGCTCATATATATCAAAAACAAATTCACTGTCTATCAGGAGCCCACTCACCTTTAAGGCACCAATTCAGTGTCTTAACTCATCAGCCTATCTGCACATATTCAAAGTAACCAACCCAACCCACCCTTAGGTGATGCCTCATTTACATCCCAAGGGTGTACCCTCCCCACAAATCCAAGTGCTATGTAATATCCTGCTTGGAATCCCTTCCAGCTTGAGAGCTTTCTGCATTACTTTCTTTTCTACTATGAAAGCTCATGTAACTTGCCTTCCAGCTGTGTCTGCACTTGCTATTCTTGGTGGGTTGCAGGACACCAACAACACTCTGACTTAGAAGTCAAGGTCAAAACTAGAAACTGGAGCTCAAGCTTTCACAATTGGAGCCTCCTGTAGTTTAGATTTGAAGTCTACCAAAAGCCAATGGGTAGTCACGTGTTGGTCTCCAGGTTAGTGCTATTGGGAGGTAGTAGAGCCTGGTAAGAGGTGGGGCCTAGAAAGGTCCCCAGGGAAATACCCTTGAAAGAGACAGTGGGATTCCAGGCCCTCCTCACTCATTGACTTATGTTTTCTAGCCATGAGGTGAGTAGTTTTATTCTACCACATAGTCAAGACAGGATGTGCTACCTCACCACAGGCCAACTTATCAATTGGAACCTTCAGGATGGTGAACAGAAATAAACCTTTGCTCTTTACAAGTTGATTGCTTCTGGGGTTTAGTCATGGCAAGCTGGCTAACACAGCCCTTCCTTGGCTTTTGTCCTGGTCTTCCTTTGTCAATCCGCTGCTCTGGCTGCCAAGTGTCCTGAGAGTTCTTACTTTTGCTTCTTGGCAGAGGCACAAAGACTGTTGTTCAGGTGGTTTACCCCTTCCTAATCTGATCACCCATACAGATGCCACCTGTTTTCCAAGTCTCATGGGGGCCTGTTCCTATTCTTTCTTTGAAACAACAGCTCCACCCTGAGCTTCATCCACTCAGTGCCTCCTCTTCACGGGTTGGGCCTTAGCTTTCTGTCACATCCAGTCTTCTCAGCTACAGTTCAGACTCACTGCAAAGGGGACCATTCTGCATCTATGTTTTCAGAGACCCAGTAACTCCAGTGGCCTTTAGAAGTTTCCACCAACTACACTAAGAAGAGTATATAGTTGAGGTTCTCAGTGACCATGCATTGCTCTCTTGCACATTGTAACAGTAGCTAGAAGGAGTGTAGGAGTTAGCAGGTCACCAAATTTCTTCTAGATGGTTCCCTTCTTCAGAGACTCGCTTGCCCAAGCCTGGAATCTTTGGACTCTAAGGGCGAGCCATTCTGCTCTTTGGAATGTGCTGGAAGAGAGACTTGATGACAAAGCCATGGCTCCGGACCCCACTTGCCTTGATGGGGTGGGAGAAGGGTGGCAGTAATGAGAAGAACAGGCCCATCTGCAGTGAGGATACTGTGGTGATGTCCCAAAGCAGCATGGGCTCAATCATTATTCAGCAAGAGCTTGCTGAGCAGCTGAGATGTGGCGTGCGAGGGGTGGTCTTCAGTGAGCTCGTGGTCTAGTGTGGGAGGGACAGGCAGATGAGTGGGAAGTTAATAATTCCAACTCAACATGGTCAGGGTGTTGCTTGCAATAAGGAAGCCATGATCACATAAAAGGTTAGAGATGTAGCTTTGCAAAGGCTCCCCAGAAAAAACACTCGAGGGGAAAGCTGAAGAGTCAAGGAGTTTTCCAGCTGAATGTGGGAGAAAGAGAAATCAGCCTTAGAGGCCACAGCACAGTGGTTAAGAGGAGGCAGGGAAGGAAGAGAGAGGGAAAGAGCAGAAACGAGAGGATTATTAGGGGAATCAGAGGAGAGAAAAGGTCAAAAAATCCAACATGTTATCAGGAACTTGGGACCTGTCGACAATGGCAAAACTCAACAGAAGGAATTGTTGTGAGAACTTCAGCTGTTCCCACGAGGAACAGGGAGCCCAGGCCAGCTGTCCTCACCTCAGACACCTGCCATGGCAACCTGCCTGGACCCTCTGCAGGTGCAGACTGTGGCATGGCATGTGGGCCATTTTCACACCTGGGCCTTGGGAACCCAAGCCAGATGTTGCTGTCTCTGCTTACACGGTTCATATGCCCATTCTGACCTTGACACAAAATCTATTCCTCCAGGAGTGAACAGGAGCCATTGGCCCATAAAGGATGCAGGTTGTGGCAGGGAGGTCTTTCACATGGAGCCCAGGGTCCCTCACTCCATTAATCGTGTGTCCTCTCTTCCCAGGATTTCTTAGATGTGTCCTTAATGTGAAGCCCCTCTTTCTCTTCTCTCTTCTATGAAGCAGAGTGACTGCTTATCTTACACAGAGAAGCACCATCCACCTCTCTGATCCAAGACACTGTTCATCCAAGCCCATGAGTGGGCTGCTCAGAACACTTACTTAACAATGGGGGTCTTCCGTGGGTGGGGTGGAGGTAGGTGGGGGAGGGGCGAGATTCCAAGATTCTCCTACCAGCTGTTAAAAGGGAAAGTGTCACTGCAGGGGAAAATAAAAAGAAGTCTGGGGCTGGAGAGATGGCTCAGTGGTTAAGGCACTTGCCTCCAGTGCCTAAGGCCCCAGGGTTCAATTCCCCAGGACCCACATAAGCCAGACCCATAAGGTGATGACCCTCTTGCGCTCTCTCTCTCTCTCTCTCTCTCTCTTTATCTCTCTGCTTGAAAATGAATAAATAAAATATTTTTTTTAAAAAAAAAGACAGGCGAGCTAAACGGTGTGGTCAGGAGGGCTATACCTGCTGGGACTTGGGAGTGTGAAGTTTTCTTCTCTTCTAAAGTTCTGGTCATTCTCTCCTGAGCTCTCAAAGCACTTTTCCTGCTGGGAAGAGATGTTACTGTGACCTGGCATCCTAAACCAGTCCTGGGCTTGTCTATTGTCCACCCTTTCTTCTCTTTCCTCCTTTTACCCTTGACTTTCACTAAGTATTGACTGAAGACACATTCTATTCTACAAAGAGAACTAGGCATTTCCTAAGCCATGAGATATTTTCCAGATGGTTATAGGGAACTTTGAGGAGCCTCCTACCCATGCCCCCTTTGTTTTTGAAAGTATTGACCTTCTACTACCACAGCAACCATGGGCATCATGTCTATCATAAGCCCTCATAGTGCAGCCCCCTTGCTCACACACAAAGCTTTTTCATTGAGATGAAATTCATTGTCAGCCTCAGGTGAGCAAGGAGGAGAGCTGATTGGTTCATGGACTCAAGGAGCTGACCTCCAAGGAGCCAGCGACTCAGGTGTGCTAGACTGGGGAAGAAGGGGTGGGAGGAGGTGGCTGCTGCTGACACCAAGTTCCAGATTTCCATGACAAGTGAGGTGGTGGCTCCTCACTCCCTCTCTTTTGGCCTTTGTCCCTGGTCAAAAAATTACCTTGCTCTGATTTCCCCCTCATTGTGTGTGTGGAAAGGTCTGGGCTGGCCTTGCCTAGAGGGTGGCACTTAGTAAAGCCCTGAAACCCTCCCTTCCATCCCCGAGTTTCTCTTCCTGGAAGTCTGTCAAGTCAGATGCTGGGAAGCAAGTCATTCCAAAGCAGGTTACAGGTGCCCTTATTGGGGCCTCATCTTCTGAGTGGTGCGGGTCAGCTCATGCCTCTTGTGTCCTACTTTGCCACAGGGCTCCAGATGAATGTGCACTTAATTCAGAGCCAGAATTCTATTGGAAGGTCTGAGTCAGAGGCATATAGATGGGGAATTCTGTTACTGGAAAAAATCAAAGCTCTTAAGAGAATAGGTTTTATACAGAACACCAATCACTGTCTTAGCTTGCTCATTATAGTCAGAAACTATTGGGTTTCATATGTGTGGGCTCTGAGGGCGCCCCTCCCCTGCATTTCTAGGTTTAAATTTTAACCTCTAAGGGCCTTTGGGAGGTGATTAGCCATCATAAATGAGATTAGTGTCCTTAATAAAAGAGACTCCAGAGAAACCCTTATCCCTGACACCCCGGGAGAACACAGCTAGAAGTGTCATTAACCAAGAAGTAAACTCTCTCCACAGAATCTGCCAGGGCCTTGACCTTTGACTTTCCAGAGCTGAGAGAAACAGATTTCTGCTGTCTATAAGCAACCTAGTATATGACAATCTTTTGCATGTGTACACAAGTGTGGTGTGTGTGCATATGTGTGTTCATATGTATGTGAGTGGAGACCAGGAGTCAATGCTGGGTAGTTTCCTCAGTCACTCTACAGCTCAGTTTTTAGACAAGGTCGCTTATGAACCTAGAACTAGGCTAGCTAGCCAGCAAATCCCAGAGCTCCTTCTGTCTCTGTCCTGACTCAGCACTCTGATTATAGGCATGCGCAACCATGGTGTGCTGTGCTAGACATTCTCCTGATTGCTCAGCAAGTACCCTTATCCATCAAGTGGGAGTCATCTCCCCAGCCCCCAATTAACCCTTTTGATGTCCCACAAGAGAGAGATGTAGTTTAAAGACAAACCCCGGTTATCTTTAAGGACTTATTTAAAGCATGCATTGCAAATATACGACAGGAATCAATGATTGACAAATCACTTAGAAACAAAACATATCATGGTAGGGGACTGGGATATTCTAGATTTAGAAAATAATTCTGGACACAGATAAATTGATTGCCCTAGTCTAATTGAGCTGCTATAATAAAATACCTTAGGGCTGGGGGTTGGCTCAGTCAGTAAAGTGCTTGCTAACTTAATCATGAGGACCTGAGTTCAATTTCTCAGAACCCATGAAAAAGCCAGGTGTTGGCAGGACACACCTGTAATCCCAGTGCTGGAGAGACCAAGACAGGAAGATCTCCAGACAGTACTGGCTGACCAGTCTAGCCAAATCAAAGAGAGACCTTGTCTAAGAAACAAGTTTTGGAATGATGAGGAAGACACCCAACACTACACACACACACACACACACACACACACACACACACACACACACACCACGCACATACATACACTTGTAAAAAAACTGTCATAGATTTGGTGACTTGTACATAATAGATCATTGGTCAGCTATTAGTCACAAACGGAGGAGCTCCAGTTTCTGCAAGAGACTGTCTTAGAGAAATAAGGCAGAAGAGCCACAGAGGAGGCCCCTTCAATGTCTTTCTCTGGCCTCTGCAGGCATGAGCATAGAGTGTGTGCATCTGCACACAGTATACAAACACACATGTGTATCCACATGTAAACATACACACACAGCAAAACCAAAACAAAGCATAAAACAGAGGGTTAATCAGTAAATGAATCTAGTACAGTTGGTCTGATAAAACTAACTCACATGAGAGAGGGGAGAGAGAGAGAGAGAGAGAGAGAGAGAGAGAGAGAGAGAGAGAGAGAGAGAGAGAGAGAGAGAGAGAAGCAAAGTCTTACTGCCAATGCTGAGTGACAGCTGTGGTCAGATGTCTGCACTGACATCCCAAGTGTCCCGGTCAGGCTTGTGCAGCCCCCTAACTACTGCACACAGCCTGCGTGCCATACCAACAGCTGTAACTTCTCTGCAAAGCATCAGCTCAGGAAATGCTCATCCACAGGGAAACCATCCCTAGGCTATGACTGCAGCCTGATCGGTAGGTAATTCCTGCTCTTGTTCTCTGATTTAAAAAGAAAGAGTGCAGTTGCTCTCTCGACAGTAGCCCAGCTTCCTTTATGCTATGTGTGCATTAGTAAAATCGATCTCCATAAGAGGTCTTCAAACTGAATTACTTAACAGCATCGTTTAGGGCTGATGTGGAGGGAGAGAAGTCAGCAGGACCAGGATTTAGGAAGGTTGTGAGACTTTCTGAGATTTCTACACTTTGCAAAACACGCCTGGCAGAAGGCAGCTGCTCTGTACACCTGGAATCAGGCCTGGGAGCGCAGCTCTTGGCAAGAATCGCATTAAGGTTACTCATTTGGAGGTGATGTGAATTTTATGTATTCCTTTCAATTCACTCCTCTGGTTCCTCAGGGTAATGGCACAATTTAGGCTGATTTTCTAGTGGAGAGAGCTCTCAGCCTTCCAATTCTAGAGTTCTATTTATGTTTTATTTTATGAAATTCATAATAGGGCAGACAGAAAAGAAAGAAGGGAAAAGGGACAAAAAGAATTAAGCAGAGTGGAGTTAGGTATTCCCACACCTGAGAGCTGTTTGTTTAGTCTTGGGACTCGACATAGGTAGAGGCAAAGGTTGGCTGGTGCAGGGCTATTTCTGTGGACCGCTTATTGCAGGAAGCATCAGGGTCTGGCCTGGGCAGGATGGGTGGACCACCTTCACACAGGGCAGGCACCCGGTGGTCAAAGGTTTATAAGCAGTGTCTGGGAAGATAGCTCAGTTGGGAATGTGCTTGCTGGGCAGGCAGACACATGCACCATCAATAACAATCATAGCACAGCTCAGAAATGAACTATACAACATTTTAAACATTAAAATGAATGCAAACCACCAATTAGAAATAAAAACAACATTTTCAGTGAAGACGGGGTCTGACCCTTGCAGTTGCATGACGCCCTGTCCTCCTCTCTGGTCCTGTCCACACTGTACACTCATGTGGCTTCTGCCACTGGCCACACCTTCCACTTTCAGGTGGTAATGGCAGGTCAGGTATTGTCCATGACTTATTTTCTATAATAATAACACAATTGTCCAGGTTCTGTCTTGTGGATTCATCTCTACTCTAGGAGCTGAGCGCAGCACAGCATTGATTTCATTCCAACAGGTGAAGGCAGGTGCTAGAACCCACTGAGGTAGAACCCTAGGCTCCAAGAAGGCCAGTGATATGAAGGTGGTAAGTGAAGAGCCAGGGGTCCAACCCAGGTTTGATTCCAGCCTGCCC
Source organism: Zapus hudsonius (assembly GCA_004024765.1). Classification (NCBI taxonomy): domain Eukaryota; kingdom Metazoa; phylum Chordata; class Mammalia; order Rodentia; family Dipodidae; genus Zapus; species Zapus hudsonius. The sequence continues at coordinate 48,487 of PVHP010001977.1, read as the reverse complement.
TCCACAGAGCTCCATTCCCAACTCCAGAGACAGCTGAACAGAACTGGGATTCTAGGAACCCCAGCAGCCATCAAGGGGCGGAGGGTTCACTACGATGCCCTGTTGCCGACATGCGATTTGTTTACACGGAGAATTCTATTTCTTGCTTTCTATGTTGGGGCCTTTCATGTGTTGATTGAACCCTACCTGCTACTTCATGTTCAAATTTTGTTCTCATATTTATCTTCTGGCATATCTTTACTTTTGTTGGTCATACCTTTTGTTGCCTTTCTCATCTGGCATCTGGACTCCTAACCACTCTCAGAACCCAGGAAAAATATCCTCATCTCTCTCACATTCTCTAGATCAATAGTTGTTCCCTCCATCTCTAAGAAAAGATGGCATTTTATGCTTATGTTCTTTTGCTTACTGAAGTTCTTGATGTAGTTATTTTTTTGTTACATTTTTCTTGCTACCATTTTGAGGATTTCTCAAAGGTGAGAATTTATGTTCTGCTTATTTTTGGACCCCAAACACCCAGCTCAGTGATTGGCTGACTCTGTAACTCCTGGGAGCACTCGTATGAGAGGGCCCTTCCTGTGCTGAGAGCCACCTGTGACACCTCTCCGAGCCTTCGACAAAGGAAGGAAATGAACTCCACAGTCAAACAATCAGGTTGAAATCAAAGTCTAGTCTCTTTACCTGCTAGCATGTCCATGAGCCAGTTGTGGTCGTTTGAATGTATGTGCCCCATAGACTCAGGTGTTTTATTAAAATTTGTAACAGGGGACTGGAGAGATGGATCAGTGGTTAAGGCATTTGCCTGCAAAGCCAAAGACTTGGGTTTGATTCCCCAGTACCCATGTGAAGCCAGATGCACAAAGTGGCACATGCATCTGGAGTTCATTTGCAGTGGATAGATACCCTGGTGTGCCCATTCTCTTTCTCTCTTTCTCTCTTTCTCTCTCTCAATAATTTTAAAAAGTGTATTTTTTAAAAAGCCACTCGTAAAAAAAAAAGCCACTCGTAACTTGGATTTCCAGCTGCCTGGCTGGGGGTGGTGTCACTGGGGGTGGATCCTGGAGTCCAACCTTAAGCTGTTATTGGGAGAAGATCCGAATTCCAGAAAAGTTTTAACTCTGAAAGGGTCCCTATGGCTTGATGCCCGTCAGTGCTTGATGCTTTTGGTTTTGATGGGCTGCTTGGTTGTTTCTTGCTGCTTGCATGTATGGAAGCAGCTTCTTCCACCACTGATGGAGCTTTTCCTTGGATCTGTAATCTTGAAGTCAATCCCTTTCTTTCCTAAACTGTGCCTGGTTTGGATGTTTATCCCAGCAACATGGAACTGACCATACCAATCATTTAAATTATCATTTTATTCCTTTCTCTCTAGCTCTTCCCACCCTCCCACAAATCTGGATTCTTCCTTTCTCTTTCTCAGTTGCCTCTGACCTGTCCTAGGGACAGTTGTTGGGGCCACCACATGATGTGACAGTTGGCCAGGTCTTCACACAGAGCTCTCCACTCAGGGGCTCTGTGTGTGTTGTGTCATACTTGCATGTGTGTGTGCTGATGCTTGGGCTCTTTGCACACGTGTGTGTGGAAGTCAGAGGCTACAGTGAGGTGTCCTCCTTTATCCATTCTTCCTTGAGACGGAGTCTCTTTCTCACTGCACCTGAGGTTTTTCTTGCTTTGGCTAGGCTTTCTGACCAGGGAGCCACAGCGATTCTGCTTCTCCGATCTCTGCTGAGGTTGCAGGCATGTGCTTCTAACATGGGTACCTGGGTATTGAACTCAAAGTACTCTTATCTGTTGAGCCATCTTTCCAAGCACACAGACGACTGAAGTAAGCAAAGTTGAGATTTTTGGGCATGGGGCATGGCTGCTTAGCCTGTGAGGCACTGATCGGGCCTGTAGAACCCTTCCCAGATCCCAGCTCAGTCCTGTCACTTCAATCATGCAAAAGACAGAAGAGCTTCCCTTAGTGAGGTCTGCAGTGGGAATCGTCTTCAGTGGCCATGGAAAACCCAGCACCAATGACACTTCCGGGGACCTGGAACTTTGGCTGAGTGCTGCCCATCCCAGGGGTCAGCCCTTCCTCAGATTCAGGGTGGCCATGCCTGCATGTGTTTGTCTCAGACAAGATAGCTGTCCTTCTCTCTGTCCTCTGAGCTATTCCATGGAGCAACGCACTTTTAGCACATACTACATTGACAGATTTTCACAGATAATGTTCAGTTATTTCTGTGATATGAAGCCTGGAACAAGACAGAATTCGATGCCTAAACCACAGACCCAGAAAATCCTTTGAGCTAATCTGTGGATTATGCACCTCCATGTCTGTGGGCTTTTATTCTGTGCTTTAAAGATTCATGGGGGAAACAGAGAGCAGACCCACCTTCCCCAGGGTTCTGAGCAGGAGCTTCCTAGTTTCCAAGGTATGCATTTTAGGAATTCTGCATTTTCAATGCAGAAGGCATGAAATTCAAATCTCTTGTTCTACTGGGCCCTGCTGCTTCTGAGCTCCAGAGACTTTCAGATACCAATCCTCTTCATGCTTCCAGTTTATTCCGCGTCACGACCTGAGGCAGAACCAACATGCGAAGGACGATGTTACAGATTGCAGCCGCCATGCTGCTCTCCTGTCTGACAAGCAAGGGGCAGAGACACGCTGTGATGGGGCAGGAAGAAAGGAGTGGGGTGTCACAGGGGCCTGAGGAGCTGAGGGAAAATGCGACTGAGTTTCAGAAATCTGCACATCGGTGTAAGTACAGATGGCTCAGCTTATGATGATTCTGTTAGAATTTCTTGGTGTTACAAAGGCATGAAAGCCATATGCATTTAGTAACTACCGTACTTTTCTTTGGCCCCAACAACCATTCTGTCATCCCACTTTCAGAACAGAATTTGATCAATTACAGGAGATATTCTGCACTTTATTGTAGACGAGGCTTTTTGGTAGATGATTTGGCCCAGGGGTGGGCTAAGGCATTTCTTCTGAGCACGTTTAGAAGCTGGCTAGGCCTAGGCTGAGCTTCAGTGGGGAGAACCTGTACCTTGTTTCATGAGCTCAGCATCACTTGGTGGATGAATGGCTCCCTCTGTTGCACATGGTCGTGAAAAGGCCATGCACACATACCTCCCTTTGTCCTTTCAAAGTTCCATCTACTCTCTCCCCTTTGCTCCTGGTCGCCCTCCTGCAAGATGTTCTGGTTCTCCTCCTTTTGGTTTTGGCTGGGTTTACCTAGGGAGAGGTGACAGGAGACCAGTTCTGGGAACAAAGTTCTCCCCAGATCCCCTCCTATTGTAGCAGGTTGGTATCTTTCCTAGCTAAGGCTCTCGGCTCCTGCAGGTGCCCACAGGGCCTCTGGGTGCTGGAAACTGTTTTCCTGGAGCCCCTGATGCCTGGAGGTAACACAGAATAAGGGACAGCTCCTGGATGTTCCACCCCTTGTGGATCTCTGGTCTCTGCCCAACCCCATCATAGTCCCTTCACTGAACTATCAACGGCCCCTTCGAGGTTGCTGGGATGAACATCCAAACCCAGTGTGGTTTATAGGAGGAAGGGTTTATTTTAGCTTACAGATTCAAGGAGGAAGTTCCATCAATATCTGAAGAAGCTGCCTCCCATTCATAAATTTAAACAGAGAGGGACCACCGAACAGCCAGCACCACAAACAAGCACAAAAATCAACTGCAAAACAGCATGGATTCTGGCAGAGCTCAGACTGCTCTCTATACCTTGAGGCTGGAATCAGATCCACCCCCAAACACACCTTAGGGCTAGACCCCTGAACCCATCCCCAGCGACACCTCTTTCAGTCAGCAGGCTGGAAATCCAAGTTTCAACAAAACAGCCCAGTCTATCCACCATGTGATCAGGAAGGGGCCTGGACATCCGTCCTCTTGTTGCCCGTCACGTAGGTCCTCTTGCTCTACCTAGCTGCCATGCCCATTGTCTTCCTCTTTTCTAACTCCCAGGGGTTCTCACCAACTCTCTCCTTATTTGCCACTTCTCAATTTCTGTACTCTCATCTCCATTTCCTTTCTCACTCTCTCTCTCCTCTAACCCTGCACGGTTATTTTCCTGAGTGCTCCCCAGCTTCCTGTCACTGCTTACATCATCACTGCATCCAAGGCTGGCCAGTCTTCTCCTCAAACACTGGCTAAGAGCTGTAATCTCCATTTTGGACTGGCCAGTGTTGAGAAAGTGCTCCAGCTTCTCTAGGCATTTTCTGATTTTCCTCTCTGCCTATGATGTTATTTCTTGGCTTGTCTTAGCATGCCTGGTGTCTGGAGTCAACTTGTTAGGACCCCGGACCCCAGACTCAAAAGAAGACTCTGACCAATCCTCCTATGCAACACGCAAAGGGTTTTATTAAAAAATAACTAGGCATGCCCAGGGCTCAGTGCGTATCCATAGCCAGGCAGAGGCAAAAGAGCCAAGAGCTAAGTTCAGCAGATCCTTTAAGGGAATCCAAACATGCATCACAATTCAGGGAATCTTTACAGGCTTTTCCAGTAACTAGGACATTTGCATATTCTTTCCATATCTATAGAACGCATCAGCCAGGCCATTCTCAGTACTTACTGTGCTTATCCACAGATGCAAGATTACAGGGAAACAAAGGCAGGATTATAGGAGCAGGGTGAGGTGGGAGAGGTGCATCACTTTTTTTATTTACTCTAAAAAAATGTTTGGCAAAGCTGGTAGTAAGGCAGGGTTGGGTCTACCCAGCAGGCAGGCTGGCTTCTCGTCTGTCTAGGTAAAGGAGTGCCCCTTCCTGCTGTAGGGACCAAGCTTAGAGAATGAAAACTCAAGATGACATTTGTTAATTTTTTTTAGAGTGGAGATACTTTAAAACCAGTAAGGGTGACTAGAAAAGTCAGTGATTAACCCTGACACCCGTCCTACAAAATCCAAGATTTTTAACAATACAAACTTATTGAAAAAATATTAATGGGAGGATGCATCTATCTAGTTTACATTTTGGACTAATGGTTGAGACCTCTCTTCCCCAGAGAGTTCTTCCTTAACCTAGGTCAGATTAAGTCTTCATATGCTGACCTTCCCATTTCATAACTGTCTCTATAATCATGTATTTGTATGACATACCCAAGGTAACCACACATGCACACATGAACATGCTTATGATCTTCCAGCCCAGGGACACTGACTAGGGGAGGGACTTTTACCAAGTGCTGCAATCAAGGTCCCAGAACCCAAGTAGCAAAGAGTCGAGTCTCTGGTTCCTAAATCACATTTTCTAAACAAAAGAAACAAGCAAGCAAACAAAACAAAACATACAAAAAACAAAACAAACAAACAAAAAACTAAACAAGCAAACAAACAAAAAACAAGTTACAAAATCCATGATTCATATCAAGTTTGTTTGCTTATTTGTGTTGTATGGGCACATCACACTTGTGGATATCTGAGGGCAACCTTAGGGTTTCTCTCTCCTCTACCTTCTTTATGAAACAGGGTCCCTCATTTTGCCACTCCGTGTGCCAGTCCTGCTGGTCTGTGAGTTCAGGGTTCTCCTAGCTCCATCGTAGGCACAGTGGGATCACAGATACATGCGTAGTTTTGTGTCTGGCTTTGTATGGGCGCTGGGGAATTGAACTTGTTAAGAGGTTTTGGGGGTTCCGGAAAAAGCCTTAAACTCCAAATGCTAAATTCATATGTCTTTTAAACAAAGAACTGGAATAAACAGAGAAGGGAAGGTTATAAACTATGACATTTATTCAGGGAAATCAGGAAAAAGAGGGAGAGTCTGGGAACTAAGGAAGGGAGAATGGGTACACCCACGTGGTCCCAGAGCCCATGTGGGAGCATGAACCTGGAAAAAACTATGAAGAGGGATTTTCTAAAAAAGGCACGCACTTAAAAAAATTAAAAGGCCATAAAAGTAGTAGCAAAAGAATGTCCTTTACCACCCTAGTAGACGGCCAGAGTAGGAAGGATATGGTTTTACCCATGTTGGGCCCTGAGCCTCGGGGTCAAGAGAGAAATACCAAGGAGACAGACAAGGATTAGCAAGCCTGGACCTGTAAATCTATTTATTTGGAGTCAGGGGGGCTGCATCAGGAAGAGGTTGGCACATCTGAGTACAGTGGGAGAGCTGATTGGCTTGGGTTCAGAGAGGGGTGTACACACACAAGCACACACACATGCACACACACATACTCACACAGACACACTCACACACACATGCACAGACAAACACGCACACACACATACACCTTGGTAAGGTGCACACAAAAGAGGGAGATGATTGGCTGAGACCAGGGCAGCCTCTGAATTCCAGTTCTGCTGCAGCCTGGCAACTGTGTGATGTAAGAGTCTCTCTTGAATCCTTTCCCCTAAGCTGCTTGACAAAGCTCCCCCACTCCAGCAAATGCCTCTCACCACTGAGCACCTCCCCAGCCTCCACAGCAAGTGTGAAAATGAAAACCAAGACCATCTTGTTGGCATTTTCGACACCTTGCTTGACCCCACCTCCCCAGCACCAGCAAATTTCCTCAGCTTCTAACTCCCCTCTTTAACAGATTTCTCTGCCACAGGGCTGAAGATAGATTTATGCCAAGAGAGGGAAGAATGAAAGGGAATTTAATGGCTCCAACAGATGCTTATATGTGTCTCCCAAGAAATCAACCACAGCCTCCACTAAATCCCAGAGTGAAGTCTGTGGTCAGTGGCATGTGGAAATGCGGAGGATGCAGCCATGGCAGGTGCGGCTCCCGGTGAACTGGAATGGGCATCCCTGCAGCCTCAGAATGGAGTCAGAACTCATGCCAGCTGAGCTAGAGATACCTCGGGGTAACCAGCTCTCATCGGCGCCTCCATGGGGCTCAATCCCAGGTTTACTCTTTCCACTCCCAACTGCAGACACCAGAATTTGAGAGAAGAAAGAAAAATACACTTTTGAGCAAGGAAACTGTTTCCCCGGGCACTGAGCCCCAGGTTCTCGTGTCTAGGGCTCTTCTCTCTGTGGTGTGTTCTGTCTCCACTCAGCCCATTTGCAAGCATTGTTCCTGTGCCCTCCCTTCTCAAATGCCACCTCTGTGCATCTCAGGTGAGAGCAATGCCAGCCAGGGCATCTTCACACAGGTGCACACAAGCTTCCCAGAGCAGAGAACAGATCCACTCCGGCTTTTCTATTTCCTCTAGATCCAAGCTCCTTACTAATTCCCCTCCTTCCCAACCCCATCCACTTTTAAGAGCAAATAAGAACATTCTCGTGACTCCGAGTGTTTGAGCTGCTGGTACAGGTTAAGTTTTGGAGAGACGTGGGCATGCATGATTTTTCAGTCAATCTGGAACAATTTTCGGGAGGCCAGGCCCTTTCTGCACTCTCACTCTCTTTCAAATGAAAATAGCATTATTGTTTTCATTGATCTTAAAGGTAAGCAATGGGTCTGGCTTTCCAGGCTTTAGAATTCTAACCCAGGTCAAATCTCTTTTTATATTTAAATAGCACGGCATGGCATGAGCACCAGCTTGCTATGAACTGCCTGGGTTTTATTTATTTATTTATTTTCCCTGTGTGGAGACCAGGAACTCCAAGGACCTCATTCAATCTGAGCAGTCAGTCCTAGTTTCTGCCACCTCAAGTAGGGAGCTGGGCAGCCTCAGCCAGTCTGTGCATTGCAGCTGCAGGCTGGGGCTCTACCCAGGCCTGGCCATGGGCCCTGGTGCTCATGGCTGCAGTATTAGAGACTGGGCAGTGCTTGGAAGATGCAGCAAAAACAGCAGCAATTTCTGGGCAGAAGATTCATTCTTGCCACAGATCTTAAGAAGCACACCGTATGATTTTTGTTTTTTTATTAAGCACTATAAAATATTTTTATTTTTTTATCTGCAAGCAGAGAAAGATAGAAGAGAGACATGGAGAATGGGCATGCCAGGGCCTCTAGCCACTGCAAACAAACTCCAGATGCATGAGCCCCCCCCCTTGTGTACCTGGCATAGGTGGGCACTGGGGGGGTTGGAATTCCAGTCATTAGGCTTTGCAGGCAAGGGCCTTAACCACTGAGCCATCACTTCATCCCTCTTTTTTTTAACTTAAAGGAAACCTTTATCTTTTCACTAAAGGAAGCAATTTTTGACTTCTCTTTGGCATGTCTGAATTGCCAGTATCACTGAGACCCTTGTACTGTGGAGCTATTGTTAAGTGAAGCTGCCTGTGAGATCTGACAGGCATGGAGACTAATGAGTGGGTAGTATACACAGAACAGATACTCTGCATATTCCTGCTCAAAGGGGTGGCTTGCTTACTGAGAGGCATGCAGCAGGAAGGTGTGCAATATTAGCATACTCCTGAGAAGAGCTCAATTTAAAATTTTAATTTCTGAACCTTTCCTTTTAATAGTTTTTGGACCATGGTTAACCATTGGTATCTGAAACTCCAGAAAATGAAACCCAGGATAAGGAAGTACACGTGTGTATCTTAGACTAGAACTTCTCCATTTCTTACTCCTTTGAAACATTTATTTATTTAAGAGAAAGAGAAAAGAAGAGAGGGAGAGAGAGAGAGGAAGAGAACAAGAAAGAATATAGGTGCTACTGCACCTGTTGCTACTGCAAATGAACTCCAGATGTATGTGCCACTTTACACATCTGGCTTTCTGTGGGTACTGGGGAATTGAACCTGGACCAACAGGCTTTGCAAGCATGTGCCTTTAGCCACTAAATCATCTTTCCAGCCCCATTTCTCCCACTCATTTGAATCCTGTTGAGTTCGTACTTTACTTTGAAGATATGAGAACACACACACACACACACACACACACACACACACACACACACACCCCTTCCAGGAGTTTCCTAGTTACCCTAGAGAGAACACTTCTTTGTTCTAACTCCTTGTGGCCATGTTCCTAGTAGCCTCACTATCCTCTGAGCTTCTCAGGCCTCATCTGAGAACAACTGTCTCAGAGTCTGAATTTTAAGATGACACTCTGTGAACCTTCCCTTCTTCAGTGGTCAGGCCTCTTGGAAATTGCCTAACTTGTACCTGGACCACCAGCAAGGACCTGCACTATAATATTTTAGCTGGATGGGTAACTCTGTTGCAGTCCCTGGCCTATATTTAAGCATCCTTTAGTCCTTGGAGGGTAGGTCTTACCTCTGAGTTCCAGGCTGTCTCTAGTCTTCTGGTTCACAGGAGCTTCAGAAATTTGCACCAGGCTGAACTTTGAGCCCTTTCTTACCTGATTTTCAGAGCCCAGGAAGGCCAGCTCGCATTTCAACATCAGCTCTTGATTTTTTTTTCTGGGGTTACTGAAGGAGGGTCATGGTTGGCTTATGATTTGAGGTGATTAGAAGGTTGTTTTTATTTGGGGGTGGGGAGACAGCACCTCTGGGTCCTGTTTCTGGGGATGCATGTAGGGCACAGGGTAATTGTGTACCTTCCCCATTGTCTCTCCCATGCAGTCTAGCCTAATTACTTCACCTGGCCCCTTCTGGCCTCTGTGATAAATCTGTGGGTAATCCATATGCTTGTGGATTATAGGGAAGTCAAATTAGAAAGGATCCCCCCCCCACCAGTTGTGAATTCTAGTGTGATGAAATTGCTTCTATAGGAAAAAAAAATCAAGAGCTGATGTTGAAATGTGAGCTGGCCTTCTTGGGCTCTGAAACTCAGGGAAGAGAGGGCTCATCATAATACACGGGGAAACTGAGACAGTGCCTGTTGTTGCGGAATAAGTTAGAGAAGCAAAGCATATCCTGGCAAATGCTATGTAAAGCAGGCAGCCACTCCCAAAGGCTGCTGTGCACTCCCTGGGAACTTGCTGATGTGGCAGTGATTTACTTGTCCTTTTCACACTTATCAGGGACTTTTGGCCCCTACAGCATGTGGCTAAGGTTCTAACTGTGGTGTCCGCCTAGGCCAGTGTTTATCAAGAACCTCTCTCATTGAACCACTTGCCTTGAAAAGCAGCTCAGACTTCGCGAAGCAGATCAGAACAGCTGGAGTGACCAGAAGCAGGAAGCTGAAGGCACAGGCTACACTCTCCAGGGCCCAGATATTTCTACCTATGCAGAGACTCTAGGGTGATCCACTCCTTCCTTTTCCTTTCTTCTTGTTGTACCTGCCCCTGCCTTTGGTTGGGATATACCTTTTCCTTTCCTTTTTTTATTTGCAAGAAGAGAAAGATAGAGAGTGGAGAGACAGACAGAGAGAAAGTGTGTGTAGGGTCTCCAGCTACTGCAAACAAACTCCAAATTCATGCACCACTTTGTGTATCTGTCTTTACATGGTTACTGGGGAATCAAACTTGGGTCATTAGTCTTTGCAGGCAAGTGCCTTAACTGCTGAGCCATCTCTGCAGCCCCACATTCCCTTTTCTACCTGGGGACTCATGCATTCTTCAGTCAGCTTGCACTTTGTTCTCGCTGTGAAGTTTGTCGTGGGCTGGACAGAAAGGCAATTATTGTAGTCTGTCGTTGATCCTTGCTCTGCTAACAAGTTTTTGTTAGAAATTTTTTTTGAGCCTGAACTCTGCAGACACTGGCTCCAAGAGGCTTTCTTTAATCACTGCATGTATATTAACACCTACACTGATGCTCTCATTAATATTCTATAGCTTCTATCTCACCTTATTATGTTATTGATATAACATAATAGTTTATGTCTGTCTCTATGAAAATCTAAGCTCAATAAACAGTGCATATTACGGTGCTGTTCACAGATGACCTCCAACACACAGCATAGTCTCCGGCTCATGGTTTGTTTAATGTTTGTTCAGTGAATGAATGAGTAGCTGATGTCCTCTGTGGATGCACCCCCTCTTCTCTGGCACAGCACCTCTGTACACTGGACACTTTCTTTCTGCCTTCCCCTCAAGGTGGTATTTTTCCTTTCTTTCCTTTAACATACTTAGTCCCCTAGCTCGCAATACAGCATAATGGATTTTCAAAGTTTGATGGGTTAGTGACTGGTTGACTTGCTGAATATCCTGATGAGAGACAGGGAGTGACCAAAGCCACAGCCATGAAGACAGAGAGGAGAAACCAGGTTTTGAAGTAGAATAAACAGCAGTTGGTGAGGACTGATACAGGAGGACAAGGAAGAGCAGGGTTTGACAGTGGGAATTTCAGCTCGAGTGGTGGGGTGGAAGGTGGTGTTAACTGGGCTATCAAGCTAGAAAGAGGGGTAGGTTTCTAGCAGAAAATTGGTGGCAATCAGTCTTATGTTGTTCACGTGACTTCACATAAGTCACGATCTTTCTTATCTGCTGTAGTTTGGGGGAAATATCTCCTAATGACTCATGTGTTAAAGGCTTGATCGACAGCCTGCGGGACCTTTAGGATGTGGGGTCTGGTGGGAGGAAGTTAGGTTACTGGGGCATGCATTGACCAGCATATGGGCACTCTGACCCCTCTGCTCTCTTTGCTTCCTTGCCACCGAGTGGTGAGCTGTCTCCTCTGTCACATGATCCTGGCTGTGGCGAGCTATGTCACTATGGACCTGCCTGCAACAGAACCAAGCTACAATGGAATGAAACCTCTAATACCATGTCCCAAAGCAAACTTTTCCTCCTAATCTGTCTATCTCAGGCATTTTGTTACAGTGATACACAAATAACACAATGTTACCTGTTTGGGGGGGAGAGATCATTTTATTTCATACCTATCTCCTGAGGATGTCACTTTAAAAATTGAATAAATTATTTTGTCAAGCACATGTTGCACGACTGTGATGTGCAGAGCTACTGTAAAGGCAGCTGGGCTGCAAGATGCTCTGTCTTCGCTCACTGTCTGCGTTTGAACAGGATTTTCTTCCCCTTTCCTGTGTGTCTGTCACTCTAGGGAGAGCGGCTGTCAATTACAGGGCGTGTTGAGCATGTCTGCTTGCACAGTGACTGGTCGAAGGATTGCTAGAAGCTCCCCACGGGGCCAGCAGAAATTTGGGCTGAGGGAGTCTAACTCAGTAGATGAAGCTGCACTTGTCTGAAGTGAGCTGCTCTGAACTGAAATGAAACCAGAACCCCTGTTTTCTCAACAGAGGTTCCCAGGGGAAATGTGCAGGGTTGCTTTCTTTCCCAAACCAACAACTCCCTGGTACAGGTAAACTTCTCTCTTGGGGAAGCAATTGACTGAGTCAATCTTTCTTTTTCCTGGATGTAGTTTTTGGTATAAGGCATATGTAGAAGTTAAGGCTGAGGGAATGCCATTGGATAACTGCTCAGGTCAAATGACATTAAGCATTTTTACTTACAGTCCCCATCATCCAGGTTTCCTTGGCTGGTGTGATGCTCCTGGGAGAATTTCCATGAAGAAAGTCCACTATAGAAAATGTAAAGATGTTTTGTTTCCAAAACCTTGGAAAATTTATCATTCTTCTTTCCCCCTGGGAACTTTGCCTTATTTATTTTCTCTTGAGTATTTCAAGAAGGAATTGTAGGTTGAGTGGAAGTGTAAGAGCACACCAAGGAATCAACGATGATATGAATGCCAGCTCCTTATCATGACTGAAAGTCTGACTTGCCTTGGAGCTTAGTGGTTGCTGAGGCCAATGGAGAGAAAAGTGAATGCGGACCTCTCGGTGTCACAGGGAAGCGTCCACACTTTTTAAAGGCGATTTGATTTTTCCTGTCATAAAATTGGTTGCAAAATGAAAAACTTGGGAGGGTTTTTATAATATAACAAGAGTTTCATGATAAATATAGAAGTTAATTTTACCAGCTATTTCATTTATGTTTGTCAAGAATGCCACATAAAAGTACAATTTAGGACTGCAGAGGTGGCTCAGTGGTTAAGGCACTAGCCTGCAAAACCTGATGACCCAGGTTCAATTCCCCAGTTCCCACATAAAGCCAGATGCACAAAGCTGCACATGCATCTGGAGTTTGTTTGCAGTGGCTAGTGGCCCTGGTGCATCCATGCTTTCTCTCTCTCTCTGTCTTTACCTCTTTGTATCTCTCTGCTTGCAGATAATAAAATATCTTATAAAGAAAAAAGTTCAACTGAGCCAAATGTTTGTGTGGGAGAGAATCATGTAGACTTGGGTTCTAACTGGTCTCTGGCTAGGTCTTGGGGTCCCTGAAGTGGTCCACCTTTAAGGCTGATTCAAGAACTACCTGCATTTGAACCATAATGTGAGCTCTTTAGAGGGCAGATTCCAACCTCAGAACTTTAACTTTAGAACTCCTGGAACTGAACCTGAGATGAGGATTAAGTGAGATGGGAGAAAGGGAAAGAAAATACTTGTAGGGAAGTAGACAGAGGACCATGAAGACGGAACAGCCAATGGTTAGTATAGCATTAAGCCATCTGCCACTGTGGGCAAGGGGATGTTAATTTAATACCCTCAGGGATTCTGTGACAGGATACACTAACCACTTTTGGAGGGGAAGGGGTCTGCAATATCTTTATGCCATTGATCTATCACTCCTTTATTGAAAATCACTTTGGCTGCATGAACACCCCAGCATTTCTGCCTTAATATACTAATGGGTAAAGCCAACTTTGGCAGCTAGGGGGAAGTTATTAAGATGCTGAAATTCAGAACTGTTAATTGGACCTATGGTAAGAAAGGGAAGTGTGTCAGTTTGCATAAAATACTATAAGGTTTTAGAAACTAGAAGTCCAAGGCCAAGGTGTTGGCAGGTTAGTTCCTTCTGAAGGTTTGTGAGAGAGAATCTGTTTAGTGCCTTTGCCCAGTTTCTCATGACTTCTTAATATTCTTCAGTGTTCCATGGCTTTTATTGCATCCTCAGCTCTCTGCTTCTGTCTTCACAAGGGGTCTTCCCTTGTGCTTCTTTGCCTACACTTAAAGAACAGGGGGTGTAATGTATGTTGAGGCTCTGACCTTTGGTGTTTTAGAATATGTTTGGAGATAGCAACTTCAAATAGGCAACAAAGTTAAAGTGAGGTCCTTATGGTATGCCCTAATTCAAAACGATTGATGCCCTTACATGGAGAGGAAATATGGAGAAAGGAACCAGTAATGTGTGCATGCAGAGGGAGGACACAGACATAAGGAGGCAATCTGTAAGCCAGGAAGAGAAACCATGGAGAAAGTAGAGCCTGCTGACACCCATGATCCTGGACTTCAGCCTGCAAACCAATGCATAAAGAAAATTCTGTGTTTAAACTACTGAGTCTGTGGTATTTTTTCATGGCAACAGGATCAGAGTAATAAGGAAAACAGTCATATTGGCTTAGAGGCCTACCCTTAATCTTAATTAATTATGTCTATGTCTAAATAAGGCCACTATGCAGACACTGGAGGCCAGAGCTTTAAAGTGTGTGTTTTTGGGCAGACAGAGTTGAGTCTGTAACAGGGAAGGAGTTTGGGACAAGCTCTGACAGCATGGTCTTCACCAGTTGTATTTGAGCATTTGATATAGCCCTGGGCTCCTGCATTGCTCATGGTGTTTCTAGAGATTGGAGTGAAGTCATCTTCACCTTATTCCTAGCAGATTGTAGATGTAAATTCATGTTAGAAGACTGAGTCTGTTGAATAATAGACTGCTGTGGAATATTTGTCATGTAAGTGGAACAGATCTGTTCATGCTGCCCAGGAGTTGTCCATGGAGAGAAGGAGCAGTGTTAATAAGGATGCGGAATATCTGCCTCTGAACATTTTATTTAACTAAATGACATGGTGGAGCACACTATTCCCAGAATTCTTGTTAACTCTACCAGGGGAATCTCAAACTCTCCCATTGGAATTTATTCCACCAGGTTTCTTTAGGGAAATAAGTTGTGTATTGACTAGAATTTCATACATTAGCAAGCAGTTTTTCTCCCCTCTGGTTACTTGCTAAGCTGACATCTGAAAATTGACGTGGTGTATATAATTGTCTCTAAGTAGCTCTTCTTAAGCTAAAAATGACTATAATAAAGAATGAAATGATAAGGCTCACTGCACTAGCTATTTTAGCTGTTTATAAATATTCTAAATCCAAACCATTTCTCTTTCCAGTTGTGTGACTGTGGTGGTTTGAATTAGCTGCTTCCCATAAATTCATGTGTTTTGATTGCCTGGTTCCCAGCAGGCATCAATTTGGGAGGTAGAACATTGCTGGAGGAGGTGTGTTGCTGGGGGTAGGCTTTGGGGGTGTTATAGCCCAACTTCCCCCTTGCCGAAGCTCAGCTCACTCTCTTGCTGCTTTTGGCCAACTGCTGTGCAAGAAGTGACACCAGCCTCTGCTCTTCCATCCTTTCCCTGCCATCATGAAGCTTCCCCTTGACATGATAAGTCCAAATAAACATTTTTTCCATTAACTGCTTCTGATTGGGTGTTTTGTCCCAGCAATGCAAACAATGACAGAATTATTCCTGTCTGATCTAGGACCACATGACTTATTTTGACCAAGGAAATCTGAGTAGAAGTCATGTTGCTTCTGGACATAGGCTTTAAGACCTAGTGGAAGATTGACCTTCTTGTGTAGTGTAGTTGATGAAATCACCTGTCAAGACGATTCCTTCATCAGTCTGCACCTCTATGTGTTGGTCAGAGGTGTTCCCACTTTACCCTGCCACTACGTATGTATTAAGAGGGAAATGTAGACTTTTGGAGTTTAACCTTTAGGATTTTTGTTTTTACTGTGCCATTGTAATAAAGTCTGTTATTGATTGATGGAACCGTATTTGAGAATTACAGAAGACTGTGATGGTGACGTCAGGTAAAACCTAAACATCTGGTCTATCAGTAAAGACCCAACATTAGAAACAGTCACATAAACAAATGATGGAAACCGTGCATTAGCATGTCTATATCATGTATATCATGTATGTCTAAAAGCTTGTTTCCAGTGTTGAATCTCCATGAGATCAACTTTGGCAATGGCAGAGCAAGTGCCACAAAAGCCTTGAAAACCCTGGAAAACTGTCAAAGCCAGCCTTTCCTGAACCTTAGAAATTAACTAAGGGCTTTCAAAAAACTAAGGCATGTTTATTTCAGAAAAAAACATCCCATCTAAATCTTGGAAAAAACAGCAGCTGGAGGTATTTTCACATGCCCTAGTTCTATTCCTTCCCCCAGCCTCGTGGTAGCCTTGAAAACCAGCAGCCCTGCAGCCGCCATAGTTGTGCACACGAGCTGAGCAGCCACTGCAGGAGGCAGATGGGTTTGGTGTTTGCCAAAAGGCCATCCCTAGAGAACTGTCAGTATTTAATCTGTCTGCAATTTTCTGAAATGCTCCATCGTCAGGACACTATTTGAGTGGACTCCGGAACTCATTTTGAGCAAACAACTCTATCTGAAAGGTACTTAGTGAAAAACAAACAAGCAATGTCAATTACTTAACGTCACAGCTACCTGAGATGCTGTCACCAGGTTAACAAGAGGCTGGCCATAAAATTGAGAAAAAAAACAGGGAAATGAAAGGCACTTAGAGGCTTTGTAAATCCTTAAGAGTTTCTTGAACCTAGAGGGCATTTTTAGGAAAGTCCTGATGCACCTGCTGCTATCCTCTATGGCTCCACTTGAGGCTCTGTGCAGGCAGAAAATGAAGGCTGAGGAATAGGTACATACTGCCTGCAGAAGCATTAGATGTATGTCATACACACACACACACACACACACACACACACACACACACACACACACACACACACAGAGGAAAAACATTGGTGCAAGCTAGCTAAAAAAATATGGCTGATTATTAGCCTGACCACTACACCAATCAAGGAGAGGATTCATTGGCTGCTCAGAACCAATAATACAGACTTTACAGAATTAGTCCTGGAAAGTCACTAAAACAAGTAGCCACATTTGCAAGACCATATAGTAGAAGTAACAAGAACCTCATTTCCTAGAGCAAGAACCTGATTAGTAGAGTTGGAAAATTATTCTATTTAAAGTGTTCAACCTTCAACAGATAATTATGAGACACATGAAGAGATGGAAAAGTCTGCATGGCGTTTTGGAAAAAAAATAGAACATAGAAACTTTCTCCAGATATAAATTCACTAGATGGTGACTTTATATCTTCTAATGAATATGTCTAAGGAATGAGAGGACATCATGTCAAAGGAATTAAAGTATAAGAATGATACTTTACAAATAAAAATATCAATCAGTGAAAGAAATTGCAGAAAAACAAATGGAAGTCCTGGAGATGAGAAATACAATAACTGAAATAAAACATTTATTAGATGTGAATTGAATGAAGAATGAACAAATAAACTTGAAGACAGGTAAATTGAGACTATTCAGTCTGAGGAATCATAAGAAAAAAAAACAACAAAGTGAATACAGCTCAGAGACCCAAGGGACACCATCAAGTAGAATGGTGTTTTTCACATGAATGATGGGTGTCCAAGAGGTATGGGAGAGAATTCCTCAAATTTGATAAAAACATTCCTTCATATTCAAGAAGCTCAAGGAACTCCAGGAGGAAAACTCAAAGAGATTCACACCACCACATGACAGTCAACAAGGCTACAGATAAAAACTAGTGATCATAAATTGAAGGCTTCAGGAAAGAGCTGACTTATCATGCATAAGACTCTCAACAAGATTGGTAACTGGCCTTACTGTGGAGTTCAGATGGCAGTGAATAACTTATTTACACTTTGGAAAGAAAAAGATCTGCCTCCTCCCCTCCCCCATATAGAAATTCCATTTCCAGGAAAGGATTCTTCCCAAATAAAGGAGCTTTTTAAGATGTATTCAAAAGCAAGGACTTTGTTGCCATTGGCCACCCATCATAAATACTAAAGGAAGTTGTCACAATCAGCTTCTCATTGCTTGGGACAAACATCCAGCCAGACACAGTTTATAGGAGGAAGGGGTATATTACAGGCTTACAAAAATCCAGGGGAAGTTCCTTCCATCAATGGTGGAAAAAGCTTCTAACTTCCATACATCCAAGCAGAGAGAAAAGAAAAAGAAACCCTGCAGCAAGCAAACACCAATGACAGCAAGCAATGACCACCTTGTGGGGCTACACAGGAGATTTCTACCAAACACATCTTAGGGTGGACTCCAGGAAACCCCCTGAGTGACACCTCCTCCAATGGGTGGCTGGAGACCCAAGTTACAAGCTTCACTTTAATAAAACACCTAAGTCCACAGGGTCAT
Organism: Zapus hudsonius; assembly: GCA_004024765.1. NCBI lineage: Eukaryota > Metazoa > Chordata > Mammalia > Rodentia > Dipodidae > Zapus > Zapus hudsonius. Next base: position 30,464 of record PVHP010001977.1, on the reverse strand, counting down.
ACACGTACATTATCACATTCAAATGATCACAGTCCACTTTTGAACTAAAGTGAAAGAAGATGAAGTGTTAAGTTGAATCCACACGAGGTAATAAAAGAGCATTCTGAAAATATAGATGTAAATATAAAAGGTTGCTTACATGTAACTTTCCTTTTTCAAAGAATTTCCGTGCATGAACATAGTGCTGTCATTAATGGGTCACAATACCCTACAATTACTTTCTTTTGCCCCTCCTGCCCATCCCTGTTGCAACAAACACGTTCCTCTTTGGGCTCTTCCTTCCTTTACATGAATATGTATTTTATTCCCTCCTCTATCATCTATGGTAAAATGTAGTTGTATTCATTGACTAAATGATTTAATGCACATCTGAATCAATCTATTTTTATAAAGCTGGTTTGGTGGGCTTGTAATGGAGAAGGAGATAGTTCTTGTGATGGTAATAGGAGAGAGTAGAGGTAAGGGATGCTGCTGGAACGAAGTTTATATGTTTTTGAAATTGAATTGATATGTGGTTAAATTCTTTTAAGATATTAATTATAATCCACATAGAGATGACTAAGGAAATAACTCATAGCAAAAGAAATAAGCAAATTAGGATGAAATGCTAGAAAATGTATATTTAACATGAAGGAAAGCAGCAAGGGAAGGAAAGGGAACATTAAAAAAGATGTAAGACACAAATAAAAAATATATATATGAATGATATAAATCTTACCCAACCAGTAATTACAACAAATGTAAATGATTAAACTTTCCAATTCAAAGGTAAATATTAACCTGGGCTTGATGGCCTATGCCTATGTCCCCACCCTTGGGAGGTGGAGGCATGAGGATTGTGAGTTTGAGGTCAACTTTGGCTACACAGTGAGTTTGAGAAGAGCCTGGACCACACAAGACTTTGTCTCAATCCCTTCACCCTAAAAAGAAGCAAATATTGACCATATAGATAAAAACTCTGCATGTGTACATTGTCTGTAAGAAACGCACAGCCTTAAAGACACAAAGGGGTTTAAAGTAAAAACTTGATAGAAAACATGCACCATGCACTCAACCCTTAAAAGAGAGATCTATTATCAAATAAATTGAACTTTTAAATTAAACATAGTTACTGAAGACAAGGACATTTTATAATGATGATAGTCAATCCATTTGGAACTTTATCACATTAATAAACATTTACACACCTAATAACAGAGCCCCCCCCCCAAAAAAAAAAAACACATGTAGCAAAGCCTGAGAGGATTGGAAAGAGAAACAGACAATCTGATAGTATTAGTTGGAGATGCTCAAATGTGCTTTCAGTAATGGACAGGACAATAGGGAGAAGATTAATGAGGAAACAGAGCTGGAGCAACAGAAGATACCAACTAGATCCAGAGTACATTTATAGAGCCGAGCACTCAGCAACAGCAGAGTGCACATTCGGCTCAGGACTACAGAGAAAGTGTATCCTCTGATTACATCGGAATTAAAAATAACTAACAAGGGAGTTATGAGATTTGTAGTTACCAATTCAACAACACACTAGGTTCAAAGAAGAAACAACAAAAGGACATTTAGAAACTACGTTGAGATGTATGAAAATCCGCGGACAGAAACACTATGGGATGTAAGCTTAATCAATGGTTACGAGGAAATTGATAGCTTTGACCATTATATTGAAAAAATGAAGAAAGATGTCTAGTTAATATCCTTGCATTTTACTTTATGAAATTGGAGAAAGAAGAGCCAAGGGAAGGAAATAAATTACTAGATTCTAAAAGACTCTGATTCAGTTTCAGAAATCTGTGAATAAACTAGACATCACTAAATTACATGCTTTTAAGATGGTGAACTTCAATTTTAACAAAGAAGTCTGATCACCTGTTTCTGTTCTTTTGGCTTTTTTAGGTGGGATAAAAAGTAAACATTAAGTTGGCAGTTTTCAAGGACACATGCAATGGTCCTTTGGATATCTGTAACATGGATCCTTTTTATCCCATTTTGGGGAAAAAACATCATGAAATGGCAATGTCAGTTGACTTTTCTAGATACACCATTTTTGTTTAAGTATTATTTGAAAATATCTCTTAAATATATTTTTGCATGTTATATTTTCTGTGTCAACTTTGTAGATTAAGCTTATGATGTCTCATTTTTATGTTATTTTTCTGGAGTACAATATCAAAACTCTGAATAATACTTTTGAGAATGTTTTGTAGTTTTCATTTTTATGCATTGGTTCATATACCAATTTTTGAGATTCCTAGATCATACAAGGAAGAAACGGATCCATGATAAGGTTTGGGTTTTTAATATAAAGATCCATTTCCTTATAATATACAAAAATAAATGCAAAGCATTACGCCACCAAGGGAAAATAAGCCAGGTCATAAAGTTTCTATTTCCAGCCCTAGGTTAATCATAACAGATTAGAAACCTAGACCGCAAATCTCTCAATTTTCTAGGTGTAGGTAGTACAAATTATTTCCCAGATAGTCTAGTTGCAACCTGAGATATTATCGTCATAGAGCTCTGGGGAGCACAATTTCTTTGTAGCTCCTCTCATCATTGCTGCTGTGTAATTTATAGAAGGTCTCTGACAGTCTTTGTGTAAGCTGAGACCCCATGGTGGATCTTCCCTCTGAAGAGCTCAGCTTTCAGAATCCAAAGCTTCCAGCACTCCAAACAATGAAGGCAGATATGAGATAGTGGGTGGAGGTTTCAAGAGCCCTCAATCTACTTGAGCAAGATTCTCACATCAGCACTGTAATGGGTCCTGCTTTGTACTCAGCTGCCAGAATTAAAAGCATCACCTTGGGTAACCTCACTTCCTTTTCCAATGGAATCGCAATAACTTTTCAGGCTCTTTTCCTGAAAACTTATCAGAGAGGCAGGCTGTTTACTTCATAACAACCAATATTTGTTCCTAGATGCCTCAGTGTTTGTTATTTTATACATACATTTCTTGAGGGAAGAGGCTGTTTTGTATTTTAACATTCACAGCATTTAGATATGTATTCGTGTAATTTTTTTATAATTCAAGTCTGAAACAACAAAAAATTCTTAGTAAACATCTTTAAAGAAGCATGCAAACAAAAAAAGAAAGGAAGGAGAAAAATTTATTGGAAAGAATAAGTTTAAGGAAAGAATTTATTGACTTAAGGAACTGAAAAGTGTAGAAAGTCGTAGAGGACCCCTCCTTTCAGAATGGCTGGATTCAGGCTCAAATGATGTCATCAGTGGTTGGCAAGCCGTCTCCCTTCATGGTTCAGCCCTAACTCCCATGGATTGACTCTCGGTCACTCAGCTCATTCTTGGTGGCCACCAGGCTCTGAATAACCCAGACCAGATGATGAGAAGGCATGAGAGTCTGTGGTAGTTTGAATATACTTAATGTATCCCCCATTGACTCAAGTGTTAATTAAACCTGCAACTCGGATCTCCAGATGCCTGGTTGGAGGAGGTGTCACTGGGGACGGATCCTGGGGCCCAGCTCAAAGGTGTGTTTGGAGTCTGATCTGAATTCCAGCCTAAAGATTCAAGAAGAGGTTTGAGCTCCGGATTGGTTCTCCTTGCTGCTTCTTTTTTCTTTTTTCTTTTTGATGTTTGCTGGCTGTTGGTGGTTTTGCTTTCTGTTTGGATTTATGAATGAGAGCCAGCTTCATCCACTATTGATGGGACTTCCCCTGGATTTGTAAGCTTGAAATAAATCCCTTCTTCCCGTAAACTGTGTCTGGTTTATAGGTTCATCCCATCAGCATGGACCTCTCTACTGAAGAGCCTCTTCTGAGTTTCTCCTTGTCTTCCTGTTTTCTTTCCTCTCTTAACCTTTGTTCTCATTGGTTTTGGGAGTGTCATTCTGGCTCATCATGGTGGCTGAAGGTGTAATTTCCTCATTCACAAGGGCAAGTGTGGCATTGTCATAGATACTTCATCAAAAAAGTGTAAGGGACCCAGGGGTGCAATGAACAAAATCGAGATGTTTCTACACAAGAATGATAGTTACTAATCATTTATTCGTAGCATATTGGATCATTTAAATAAGGTCCATCATTTGGATTTATTAAACCCTCAACAGAATCTGCTGAGGTGACAAAGCATCATATTTACCTTCATCAAGTGATGGTGGGCTAAAAATAAAACCTCTTACTGTCAGACTGGTCAGAGCCTTTAACAGTGAAAACTGTATTTTCAAGTCTAAACTCACCATAAGGAGGTTACCTGCTGATAGTCATGACACTCTGGCTTCTTTTTAATCAACTGACCAATGTATGTCACTTTTTTTTAAAGATGGGCAAACAAGCAAAATTTTGTTGAGAAAAGAAAGCTACATGCAGCAGAGTAGGGTCGGGAAGGGTCTTCCCACATGTCACCTCTTTAACTGTCTTTCTGGAGGAGACAATCTGGTTGCTTCCACTTTGTGCAGCAGAATTTTGAACTTTGTGCTTGGTGGTGTCCAATAATGCCATTCAGTGAGGAGGGCCAACAGGGACCTCTAGGTTTCCTGCTTTAAATGGGTTAACAGCACAGTGTGTGACAGGTGATAGGACATGGCACTTCTTCTAATAAGTGCCACCACTTTCGAATGGCTTGCTGTAAGTTAAATGAGCTCTCCTTTGCTCTTCCTTCAGGCCAATTCCCTTGCAAGGTAAGACATTGCTTTCCCACCTTAAGGTGTCATTTGGGGGAATTGACAGGGCTCCAGGGAAGGACCTGACTTCCCTGCTTTGTGTAACAGTCTCTCAGGTCCCAATTCCCCTTCCACTGGTTAAATTCCAACTCTAGCTTAACCGTGCCTATTAATTTGTAGACAAAAATAACAGTTAAGTAGCAGGAGAGCAGCATGTTCTTCAGGGAATACCCCGAGACATTGCTGGAGTCGCACCAGGACCACCTGCTTCAGTTTTAGGAACTTTTCACCAACGCAGGAAGAATTTTCTGCAGACGTTTATGTTTGCAAAGCTTGTTAACCTCAGCTGGAAAAACTGTAGCAGATGATAATTTGAAGAAGGTCTACTTTTCCCCCCTAAATCATACTCAGGGGTAACTATTGGGATTCAGAGTTTGTTGCTGTTTGAAAATGGCAGGAAGTAAACTTGGATTGTGTTAGGACCCTTGCACATGGGTGACATGGGGTATGTTTGCTGCTACAGGATTTCAGGAAGGGCAGCGGGCATCTGGGAGGACCCATGTGTTGAGCCCCTGCAGGTGGAGCCCTTTTTCATGCGCTTGGGAAGGGTCACCCTACACCAAGGACAGGGCCTTATCAAGAATTAGGCCTTTGGGTGCTGGGTGATCTAGGGAATGAGAGATTCTTTCATATTTCTGACTCTAGTTAGTAACTGTGGTGGTAGATACCTTAGCCAGAATTTGTAGTATAAGTCTGACATAAAAAGATTTTCCTTTCTTGGGCTGGGGAGATTGTTCAGTGGTTAAAGTCGCTTGCTTGCAAAGCCTCCCTGCCTGATTCCTCAGCATCTACATAAAGCTGGATGCAAAATGTGGTGCATCTGACTATGCAATGGTCCTTGGTGTACCCATACCTATGTGTGCACAAACACACATAAAATAAAATAAGAAATTTAAATTTTCCTTTATTGGGCCTAGGGAGATGGCTCAGTCAGTAAAGTATTGCCACACAAGACTGAAGATATGAGTTCTGACCCCCCAGTCCCCATGATGCCAGGCAGATATGGCAGCCTGCTTGTAATCCCAGGGTTGAAGAGGTGAGATGGGAGTTTCGGCAATCTGGCTGGCTTGACCCGCTGACTTAGTGAGCTCTGGGTTCACGTGAAGGCTCCTGCCCAGGTGAATACAGTGGGAAGCAAGTGAGGAACACACACAAGGCCAATCTCTGACCTCCATGTACACATGCTCACATGAGCACCAACACATATACAAACATGCATACACATGTACATGCCACATCCGCATGCAGGCATCAAGAGGTTTCCCTGTTCTGGACTTGGTTCTGCTATTTTGAAGAATTCCAATGTTCTATGACATCACTTCCTGAGAATCCCAGTGATTCAAAATTGTACAGAACATGGAAGCAGGGAGTGGGTTAGGATGATTGACATTTGTACAATGATGTCAGACGCTGTGGGATGACCAAAGTCACAGAGTATAAGATTTGGGATAGACCTTGAAAAGCTTTTTCAGTACTTTTTCACCATAGAAATTAAAAATAATTTATTTGTACATAGTGATAAAATAATAGTATGTGGCCCAGAAAAAGCTTCCTAAAAGGTATAAGAGAAGTCGGTTACAGTCTCCGGTCTCACCTCCAAGCTTGTAAGCTCACTTCTTTCCTGTTTTGAATATACTGAGTGAAGAGGTGACTTTACCCTTGTGGATTCCCTGGTGTGGCCGTCAAAGCAGTGCTCACAAGATCCTTCATTCTCTTCCATACAGCCTCCGTTACTCTTGCAATAAGGCAAGGCTGTGAGTAGTTTTTTTTTTTTCCTGGTGGGCCCTGAGTGGAAGGTGGGAGATTTCTTTTCTGGGTTAAGGAATAGAGGAACACGTTTGCTCTTCTTGTTGCTGAGCGGGCTGTTCACGTCACATTGCGTAGCCGTGACATGACAGATTTGCCAGCTTTACATGATTTTGTAAAGTACAATCACATGAAAATCCTGGAAGGGCATGCTTCAACATTTAGATATGCATGATCGTACACACACACACACACACACACACATACACACACACACACAGAGAGAGAGAGAGAGAGAGAGAGAGAGAGAGAGAGAGAGAGAGAGAGAGAGAGAGAATGGTAAACAACTCCTGTGATGGTTAGGTTTTGTGGTCAACTTGATCTTTTTAATTATCTTGGGTGGATCTCTGAGGATGTTTACAGGAAGGCAGCCTCTCAGCAAGGGGCAGGATGTAAAGAAGCTAGAAGTAAACATCCTTTCCTGTGTGGGCAGTGTAGGAAGGAAATTCTAGAGACTCAGGAAGCCATTAAGTCTGGGGAAGGCTTGTAAGACCCCACCCTAAGGCTATATAAAGGGGAAGAAATTCTATCCTTGGCCCTCCTGCCCGTTCCCTGTTCTGTGTGTGTGGTGTAGGTGATGGGTCTTTCTCTCTGCTTAGATCTGTGAAAGAGGACCAGCCTCTTTCGCTTTTACGGGACTTCCCCTAGATCTGTAGCTTAAATAAATCATTTCCTCCCATAAACTGTGCCTGGTTTGGAGATTCATCCCAGCGACCTGTGGCTGACAACTCCTTAAGGCACTGAAGTCATCAGGGCAGTGTGCTTTTCTCTATAAAGCAGACTAGGCATGCTTTTAGTGAATCACAAAAAATTCCCACAAAATTAGGGCCTTGAAACAACACAAATTTCTTCCCTTAGAGTTCTGGAGGCCAGAAGTGAAACACAAGCATTGTTGGCAGGTCCACACTTCCCTTGGAAGGCTCTGGAAAGACGGTCTTGTCTCTGGCTTCCGTGGCTTCTGACAGTTCTTGTCTTGGCAGCATCACTGGATGTCTGCCTTTGTCTCCAGGTGACCCTCTTTGTGCCCCGTCTCAAATTCCACAGTTCTTTCCATTGTGCTGGCATATCAGGACTGGTGTCTGGAGTGAGGCAAATTTCCTCCACTTTACACCTGATTTTCTATTTCTTTTCTCTTTGTGCCCAGCCTATCTTCTACCACGTGGATTCAATGGTCAAACTCCATAATATCCTGAAAGCATTAACATTCTTAGGAGACTCTCAAGTATCAACATGGCTTTGATATATGGTGGAAGTACTGGAGAATATACCCCACTCTTCTTTATGTTGGCATATTTTTTGTTGCTACCTGAGAGTTTTAGCAATATGTAAGTTAACTTTTGCCTTTTTCTGTCTACTGCTACTTGACATTATTTCGTATGGTCTTTGGGATATGGCTGCCTTGGGCATAACAACCCACCAAGACAATCATTTTCTGTTACTTCCTCCTATGTGGGAGCCAAGGTTTGGAAGTGGAAGCCTGGAGTAAACATAACATCCTTGTTTATTTCACACTTATTGTTAGAATTGTATTCAAAACCCCAGACACTTGTGAAATAGAGTGAAATCCTCTAGCCTACTTTTAACTTATAAAATTATGATCAGTTTTAATCTGAGTAACCTAGGAAGAAATTAATTTGTGATGGATTCCATTTAGTTTTGTAACGGTTATGAGCAGACTTGGATGGATTATTGTTGCAGTCAGCTTTGTAGTTGCTGCGCAGAAAGAATCCAAACAAAAGCAGCTTGTGGAGGAATGGGGTTTTTAGGCTTATGGATCCCAGGGGAAACTCCATCCTGGCAGGGAAAACGATGGCATGAGCAGAAGGGTGGACATCACCTCCACCACAGCACTGCACACAGCGACAGGAAGGTGTGCCAAACACTGGCAAGGGAAGCTGGTTTATAACCCCATAAACCCGCCCCAAACAACACAGCTCCATCAAGGTTGTAAAATCCAATCTGCCATCAGCTGAGGATCGATTACCCAGAACACATTCATTTGTTTGTGGGGGATACCTGGATCAAACCATGACAATTATGCTGATGAAAGCCATCACTTCCAGGATTTCCAGCACATCCATACTCCAGGGCTCATTCTCATAAAAAATAGATTCTAGTCTTCTTTCTCAAAAATATGTTTCTTATCTGCATGTGTATGTGTGTGGCGCACAGGCATGTGTGTAAGCTTGCTCATGTGTGTGTGGGTATGCATGTGTGCACATGCATGTGTAGGCCAGAGATCAATGTTGGGTGCCTTCTGCCCCACTATTTTTGGGACAGGGTCTTTTATTAGACTTAGAGTTCACCTATCAGGCTAACCTATCTAGTGAGTTCCAGGCAGGGATCTGCCTTTCTCCTCCTCCTCTGAGCTGGGGCTACAGACATGTGCTACAGTACCCAGCACTTACACGGGTGCAGGAAACCTGCACTCAGATCCTTATGCTTGCTGGAATGGCAAGCACTTTAGCCAGGGATCCGTCTCCTAACTGCAGGCTTTCGTTTTATTTCAAAGAAGATTTACTTTTGGGCAGAGGTTAGAGGTGAAGGAAAAGGGTTAGCACTGAAAAGAAGGGGGAGTGATCATTAGTGGGAGACCTTGGTGGCCTTCTGCTCGGTGCGACCTCCTCATGCAGACTAAATGAATATTTCTTGACCTCTTCAGCCAGCAAAGAATGGCCCTTGTTTACTGACTCTTGAGAGACCTTTTATGGTTAGTATCCAATTAAAGTCATGGTTGCAGTGGTAGTTTGAATTAGATGCCTCCCCCATCAACTGATATACTTTCAATACTTGCCTCCCTGCTGATGGCAATTTGGGAAGTAGAGCCTTGTATGTTGTGAGGAATGAGCCAGCACCCCTTGCCAGAACTTGTCTCACTTCCCTGCTGCTGTTTTCTACCTGCTGTGTCAGAGGTGATGTCCAGACTCTGCTCATGCTATGCTGGGTCCTGCCATCATGAAACTCCCCATCAAGTCTATAAGGTCAAATCAGAGTCTTTTTTCCACTCAGTGGTTTCTGGCCAGGTGCTTTGTCCCAGAAATGAGAAGGCAACTACAATAGTTGCTACATACATCTGTGAATAATGCCAGTGGACTCCCCACATGTGTGGTGGTCATTGTTGGTCAATCATTGTATTCTTGCCTATGGAGCCTGCATCCGTGTAGGGTTCCCAAAATATGGGCTTCACTGGCCATGTCCCAATGAATGATTTAACATTTATTAAAACTCTAGTGAGTGGACTTTTGTAAGACACACATGATGTGTGGGGGGAAGTGAAGGAATGATTTCATAAAATTGGACTATACAGAATTCAAATAAATCATACAAAAACAAAAGCATTATGTCTTTTATTAGAGATCAGTGAGTTCCAGATATTATAGCCAGACCTGGGGATGTATGTGCCTAAGATGTGAATCTTCAAGAAAGATACAGGGTGGGAGGTGGGGACTGTCTTTGCACAAATTCCCAGGGTTTGGATGACAGCTGAAGGAAGGAAAGCTCCCCAAAGGCTGGAGAAAGCTAGCTATTGAGGTCGAGGGATTTAGGGCCTTGGTTTCTTAGCTGAGGTTTATTGTGTGTTTAGGATCACACACCTGTGCCTTAGAGATCAACCTGTTTATACCATCAGCATACTATTTTTCTGTAGCTTTCCTTCCCCCCTCTGCCCTTCCTTCCTTCCTTTCTTCCTTCCTTCCTTCCTTCCTTCCTTCCTTCCTTCCTTCCTTCCTTCCTTCCCTTCTTCCCTCCCCCCTCTGGCTTTCTATCTTCCTTTTGCTCTTTATGAAAATGTCAGGCTGTCTCAGGAAAGATATACTTGTTCATTCTCAGGTCATGCTTTTAAAGGCAGAGCCTGATAGGCTACTTCTGTGGGAGAAAAGTCAAATTGAGAATAATTCAAGGGAAAAAAATTAGTCTTGGAAACTGAGAATGTTTGTTTCTGTGATTCTGTCTCTTTTAAAAATATTTTATTTATTTGAGTGAGAGAGAGAGAGAGACAAAGAGAGACAGAAAGAAGCCACTGCAAACAAACTCTAGACCTAGACACCACTCTGCATCTGGCTTTACATGGGTACTGGAAAATCAAACCCAGGCTATCAGGCTTTACAAGCAAGCATCTTTAACCACTGAGCGATCTCTCCAGCCCAATTCTGTCTTTTCATGTTTTTATAATAATCAAGAATTAACATACCAAACATGTGGGGAAAGAGCAGATTCTATACAATTCAAATGTTTTGGAGAGGAGAAAGCAATAAAATGGTTCTTCCCTTCTAAGGAATCTAAGAGGAGTATACAGTGTGACCAGTCCTTGAGCCTCCAGTGGCTTCTTCATGGACCCTGGAAATTTCTTCCTTGTCTACTGGAACCTTTGACAATAGCAAGGGACAGGTAGGGAACATCATCTTCTCTGATCTGTTTAAAGTCTCATTCTGAAATACTAGAGTGCAACAGAATACATCTGGAAAAACACTGCTTTCCCCATTTTCCATGTCCTGGGCAGACATTGCTAATTGGCCCTGATTTTCTCAGTGACCTCGGACCAAACTGTGTCAGTCTTCGTAGAGAACTTAACCTAGCCACCATCAATCAATATGATTTGACATGTGCGGGCAACTTGTTTCTATTCCTGAAATGCTTTTCTCAGCTTCCAAAGGGAGAGAAACCACATCTTTTCCTGGTTTGTGTCTGGTTACAGCACCGAGCTCAAAGCTTGACTAAAGCTGGTACGCCTGGCTTTGTGCGTGACATTGGGTTGGAAAAGTGTGAGTAGCTGAGAGTAACCTTCTTACAGACTATCCTCCGTCCTTTCCTACAACCCCGTCCCCCTAGAATCCAATTCAGTTTGTTCCTAAGAAAGGGTCATCGCTGTTGCCTGCTGTGACTGCTGTTCTCAGGACCACCTTAAGAAAAAGGTGGAATACATTTTGTTCAACAACTATTGCTTGAAAGCACTGGTTTGCTGATTTTCACTCCTGCTCTGCCAACTCTACACCTTTTTCCCTCTGTGATCTTACTGCTAAGCATTCACAGAGTTTGGTGTTTAATAAAATTAATTTATGCATCGAATGTCTAAGTCTTTGAAATGCACTTGAACTTAGAATATTATTGGCCAAATATTGCTAGTTTCCCTGAGGATAAAATGAGAGGAAAGTGAGTTTTGAATGCAGCAGGAGGCACTTTGGTTAAACTAAGACAGAATTCCTTGCGAGGGAGAGTGGGCGGAAAAACGTAAAGGGTTTCTGAGTGTAGCTCATATTTCAATTTCTTGGGGACAGCTCTTAAGTACCTTCTAGCCTGAAGGACAGAAGAGACTAATCCACCTCTCGAAGTCCCTCCAGTCCTGATGGCACAATCCTTCTGGGGAAGAAGAAAACCCTCGAGGTCATGACTGTTAGGAGTAATTACTTATATCACAGAGCCTGGGTTTCCTGTAACCAATGGCTAAATGGGAACACAGTAAGAGCTCTCAGGGGCATCTTTAAAAATATACATCAAATCTTAAAGGTCGAGGAGTATGTGCATTAAATGAGGTCTCCTGGAGACAAGAGCATGTCCTTACAGCACTGCGATATTATATCACAAGCTGAGGATCCATTAGCATTTCCATTTGCAAGAATCGGTTTGGCTAGATCCTGGCATACAGTGTCATTTCCTTGGCTAATATCATGTATTTCTTGGCCTTTGATTTTATTTTTCTTATTCTCAGCCCCAATTCTTTAGAGTATAGTGCCAGAGTTTAAAAACACACTTATTGATCTTTTCTTAGTTGACTGAATCCTTAAGTGAGAAATTTACTGAGGGTACATGATTGATGAGAAGGAGCTAGCATTTGTAAACCTCTCTCCTAACTTCTGGTGAATGGAAATGAATGCTTATTCACTCATCAAATCCATTTCCTTCTTTCTTTTATATGTATGCATGTGTGTATGTGTGCATGCATGTTCATGTGTGTACGTGCAAGCTTGTGGAAGCCACAAGTTAACATTGGGTAGCTTCCTCAATTGCTCTCTATCTTATCGTTTTGAACCCAGAACCCACCCATTTGGCTATATAAGCCCCTGGGATGCGATCTTCTCTCCTCAGCACTGGGATTGCAGGCACATGCTTCTATGCCAGGATCTAACGTGTGTTTGGGAATCTGGACTCAGCTCCTCATGCTTCCTCGGCAAGCACTTCATCAACCAGGCCATCTCCTCAGCTCTCTTCTCATTTCTTAATGTACACTTAAACTGGATTTTCCCGACCAAAGCAATTGAGTGTGGCTATCTCGCCCTCAATCAAATGTCTGCAGGAGTGATACGAACCATGCCCAGCATGATAAACATCACCTGGGGTCTGTTGGGAATGCAGGTTCCTGAGCTATGCTTCTTGCTAAGATGTCACTCACAGGAGAGTTGCTCATCAATTAGGAATACCATTTTGCATTTGTAGGAATGAAAATAGACATCTCTCTCCATTGTAAAGTCACTGAGGTTTCAGAGTTTAGGTTTACAAATGTTTGTTTTACTCTGACTATTGCAATGGGAAATGGGGAAATGATTCATTCAAGAACTTGAATGAATTAAACTTTTAATGTACAGAAGCCTCTCCATTTTTTATTTTTTAAGTCAGTTACTTTGAATTTACTGGCTATATTCCCTCATTTTCATCTCTATAGAGCATTAAAATATGTAAACATGATTAATGACTTTCCTGTTTCTTCTTTTAATTTTTTTTTAAATTTGAACAATTATAGGCATAGGAGTTTCTATAGCAGGTTAGATGTTAAGAAAGAACACTATGATACTGACAGATGTCTGGTCTGTTTTGTTACTTTCCATATGTATGAAGCTGAACAGACAGCATGGCCTCTCTTAGCCTTAAATTTTCATTTCTCAAATATGATGGTGTGAACAGGACAGTTGTGGTCCCAGATTTTATATACCTTTTTGTCTATGGGAGAAAAAAATAAAATTAATGATTCATTAATTACAAATTGTTATTATTGCCTAGATAAACCTTATGAGGAGTAAGTTACTCATGGTGTGTGTGTGTGTGTGTGTGTGTGTGTGTGTGTGTGTGTGTGTGTGTGTGGTATTTTAGATAACATAGTTATGGTCATAGATGTGCTCTTTGAAAGTGTTTCATCTAAATTGTGACCTGACAGATAAAGAGTCAGTTACAATGATGGTGGTGAAGTGGTTACTGGAGAAAGGGTAAGTGTGTCTTCTCTTCATAACTTGCTGCTAAGGGGTCTTTTTCATACATCAAAATGTTGATGGGCAGATTCACTGGAATACCCCAAAATGCTAAATGTAGAAGTGAGTAACTGAATTCCCTGTGGATGTAATTCCTGGAAAGCAAAGGGTTTAGAAGAGAGAGAAACAGAATGGACTCCCCCCCTGCAAGAAAAGAAGAAGTGAAGAATAAGTGAATTAGTCTGTGTTTTATCATTATAATTCAAAGAAGAAAGGTTTATAATATGTCACTGTTTTGGGGGTTCCAGATCGAGAAGAGAAGATTCACTGCTTTGAGTCTCTGGAGGCATCTCAAAGGACACCAGCAGGTAGCTAAACCGCTCACTTATCTCATGACTCAGAAGAGAAGCAGGGACAAGAGTCCTAATAGTACCTTCAAATGACTTGCTGACTTTCTTTTTATAGGGTATTATGTTCTCATAGCCCCTTCCCCCATATGCTACCCTGGGGTCCAAGCCATTACATAGTCAACTCATATTAACAAATTACTACTTCTCAATGGATTAATCAATGAAGTAACCCTAGGAGCAAATTATTGTGGAATGTCACTGAATGCTGTTTTCCATAAAGAAGAATCCATTACCCTATGTCCTTTCTTTTCTACTCAGCTAAGTCATAAAACCTTCAATAATTATGAATTTGTTGTTCTTTTTCATTTAGTTCTGTTGAATTTTGGCTAACGTGGTATAACATCTGTCGTAATATACATAGGTACATTTAAGACTTGGTATGGTTTGAATCTGGAATGTCCCCCACAGTTCATGTTCATTGTTTCCAACCTGTGGCACTATTTTGAAAGCTGTAGGGCCATGAGGAGGTGGGACCTGGCTGGCTGAGGTATATCACTAGGGGTGGGTCTTCGAAGGTTACATCTGCAGCTGGGTCCAAGTCAGCTTTCTCTGTGTCCTGATCTGTAGCCATATTGTGAACGTTGTCTGCCTCAAGTTCCCACTGCCATGGGTATAGTTGCTCTCGTTACCACATCTTCCCTGTCATGACAGGCTGAGACCCCTCTAAAATTATCATCTCCAATAAACCTTTCCTCTCTCAAGTTGTTTCAGGTATTCTGTCAGCGATGAGAAAAGTAACTAATACATGAAATTTGGACCAGAGGATTTGGTCATTGCTGTGATAAATCTGATCTCATGGTCCTTGGACATTTGGAACTGGTTTTTAGGAGGAATGTGGAAAAGTTTGGAAGCATGGGATAGAGAGTTCTTTGGGAGATTTTGCTGAGAACCTAGAAGACCAGAGTGCTGGTGGAAATGCAGACACCACAGGCTGCTCATGGGGCTTCAGATTGGACAGAGTCTTTGGAGAACTGACCTACAGGCTTTTCACGTTACATTATGGCAAAGAATTTGTCCGTGTTTTTCCTCTGTCCTAAACATTTGAGTAAGGCTGAATTCAAAAGTAATGGTGGAAGAAATTTGAAGAGAGCATTCTATTTAGGCTGTGGCATAGTTGTTTGCTTGCTGCATTTGGGCAGATTTACAGTGAGAACTGAGATCAAAGAGTGGAGTAGAACTACCATGTGAACAATCTGTAGTTTGGCAAAGAAAGGACAGTGAGTGCATTTCAATTTGCCCAGCTGGATGGGGTGGTTCGTACCTATAATCCTAGAATGTGGGGGTGGAGACAGGAGGATCATAAATTCAAGGTCATCCTCAGCTGCATGGCAAATTAACTGCTGACCCATCTATCTCCCTGGCCTCCTAGCTCTACATTTTTAAAACTATGATTTTGTAACTTACTATCTGGACAGTTCTTTTTAGAATGAACACAGCATAATACTCCTTTACAACTTTTTTTTAAAAATATTTATTTATTCATTTGCAAGCAGAGAGAGATAGAGAGAAGAGAGACAGAGAGAATTGGTGCACAAGGGCTCCCAGCCCCTCCAAAAGAACACCAGATGCATGCACCACTTTGTGCATCTGGCTTCATGTGGGTACTTGGGAATTGAACTTGGGTCCGTAGGCATCATAGGGAAGCACCTTACCCACTAAGGCATCTCTCCAGCCCTCCTTTACAGCTTCCCACTGGCAGTGGTCTTACCAATGAGTCTTGTGTATACTGTGAACTGCTTGGGTATCCACAAGTCCCCAGCTTGCTGACTTCACACAGCCCTTTACTACTAAGTTAAGTTTGTTGAAATACCTATAGCCTAGAGAGTGGGAGCCCCAAATTGTCCCCTAGTGTCCCCACAAAGTCTTAGGTTATCTCTTGTCCTCAGTCACTTCTTACTCTCATTTCTGCTGGATTCCGTTTATCACTTGAATCTCTCTTCTTGCTGCTGTTCCTTGTGCCTTGACTCATATTAACCCCATTGTGGATGAAGTCAGAAAATTTCAATAGAGAAAAATAAGCAAGCAAAAGACTTAGGATAAAGGAAAATGAAGCATGGTTAGGAGAGGTCACTTCCCAGTTGGTTTAGGGAATAACCAAGTGAGAACATTTTGAAAAAAAACCTCTGTGATACCCTGTTTTTTTTTAATTACAAACACACACACACACACACACACACACACACACACACACAAATGGACTTAGAATTTCACTGTTGTCCCTCACTGCTCTGAGCATTATGATTTCGTCATTGCAAATAGTGAGTAAAAAGCTGCTTGATAGACCAAACTAAGGGAAAAAGGTAATCAATGACAATATTGAATGCTCATTGGACACAGCTACTAGCCAACTTGTCTAAATTTATCATGTATAAAATATTTATCTGTGAGCCAGGCATGGTGGCGCATGCCTTCAATCCCAGCACTTGGGAGGCAGAGGTAGGAGGATCACCATGAGGTCAAGACCACCCTGAGACTACACAGTGAATTCCAGGTCAGCCTGGACTAGATTGTCTGTGTGTGTGTGTGGGTTCATGTCTGTGTGCCAGTGTGCATGCTGTGTACATGGTGTACATGTTGTACACTGTGGTGGCCATAAACTAATTTCAAGTATCTTTCTCAACCTCTTGACATCTTATTTTTAGATTCAAGGTCTCTCAGTGAACCCAGAATTTGCTGATTTGGCTAGACAAGCCAGCCCCCCAGATCCTTCTGTCTCTGCCTCCCCCATACTGGGATTATAGGTGTGTGGCACCACATCCAACAGTTTACATAGGTACATGGTGGTTGAACTTAAGTCCTCATATTTGTGAGCAACCACTTTAAGGACTGAGCCATCTCTCCAGCCCCTTCCTTTTGACCTATAAATTTGTCTTCATGTATTTTGAAGCCCTGTTATTAGACATGCCAATTTAAAATTAAATTTTTTGAAGAATAATAAAAAAAAAAGCTGCTTGAGATCTTGTGTGCTCGTTCTCTTGGGTAATAAATAACCCAGCTAGTAATTGGTGAAAAGCACAGTAAACACTCCTACCACCAGCTCATCTCCCTCCCAGGGGTGGGGTGTGGGTCTGCTTAGGGGAAATGTCTGGTTGGATAAACAGAGTGGCTCATTCTCTCTGTTTTATTCTGTTCTGGCTAGTCTCTTCTCAGAATTTATTCCCAAACTTCACCATCCACCTAGTTCTTACAACAAATAATTTACAAAGAACACTTTGTAAGATAATCACCCCCTTAAATAAGATAAAATAGATCAGAGAAACTCTTTCATCTCAGGGCCGAACTATCCTGTCATTAGATTCAAACTCACTGCAGATTGGAAAACCTAAAAGTTCAACCAGAAGGGATGGTGCAATCGGGAGGAAATTTCGCATGGACAGATGTCTTCTTGTGGAAAAAATAAAAAGACCAAATGACAATGATGTAATAATACAAGAAAAAATAACAGGAGACAACAGAGATCTCAGGAAGATAGATCCGCAATTTTCTTAACGGTCTCTGAGATGAAGGATAGAGAAAGGATTGTAGTTGGTGGCCTCATCCCTAGGCATTTGAGTGCATTCTCTCTGTGTATTGATATGATTGCCTTAGGTCCTCTCCTAACAGAAGGGACAGCTGTGACACCCAGCTGACGACTCGGAGGTCTCTCCCAGCTGAGTGAGGACATCGTCTTTTCCTTTGAGGCTCTATGTAGAGCGTGCTGCTATTTTCACGTTTGCTTCCAGCTACCAGAAAAATAACTCATGTCCTCCAGGATCTCACGGCCCCTTTGTTCAGACATTTCTCATAGTATTCAACACTGTGCATTGTAGTATTTCTACTTGCTTTGTGTTTCCTACTGACTGCGCTTTTCAGAGGAAGGGATTCTACCTTGTTTGTCTAACCACCTGCTAATCTCATAATGCACCTGACAGACAGAAGGTGCTGAATTAACATTTTGTGAGGAGAAAATGAATGGGAAAATGGACAGATGAAAGAAATAATATATATTAATATGATGAAGATAAGTTTGGGAATTAAAGATCAAGCTCAAAGCTGGTTCTTGGTTTCTCACATTATTTACTTATTTTGGCATGTTTCAGTAGAGTACGTTTGGTGCCTTAGACAGGTGGTGTGCACAGGTGGAGGCCAGAGGAAAAGGTTGTGTTCCTTCTCTATTCATGTTCCTCATTTCCTTGAGATGGAGTTACTCGTTGGGCTTGAAGTGCTGTTTTGTACTTTTTTCCCAGTCAGATTGATTGATCAGTAAGCTCCATTAATTGTCTTTTCTCAGCTCCTTATAGGACTGGGGTTTTAGAGGCTTGTGTGGCCATACGCAGATATGTACATGGGTGCTGGGGAATCAAACTTGGGGTGAATCAAGCTTTCTCAGGTCCTCATGCTTGTGGGCTTATGTGGTAAGTGCTTTTACCCATTATGGTGTCTTCCCAGTACCCATCCATGCTATTTTAAATTTGGATTTGGAATTATCCAAAAGTAGTTCATTAATTACATTAGGTGGGGGTTTTGTCTGAGTGTTAACAACAGAGTACCAATTATAGGAGCTTAATCAAGTTGAGGTTCATTTTCTTCTGCAAAACTAAGGCTAGAGAACCCATATCAGGCAAAGATGTTTCCTGAAGTTACAAAGGACTCAAATTTTTTCTAGTATAATCCATCTTTAGTGTGTAATTGTTTATTATATATCATAGTTATGATATCATCTATAATGCCAATTATACCAGGCTAAGGCCCATGTTATCAAATATGATATCAGGATAAGATTGTCTATGATTATTATATTATTATAGTTATAAGGCATAAGTTATGTCAGCAGTGACATCAGGCCCATGGTATCATTTACAATAGCCAGATTTATGATATCAGTTATATCCTCAGTTATGGCTTATTACACTATCAGAATTATCTGTAGTATTCAATATCCATTGAAATATCACCAGAGTTTTTGTCAATGTTACCAGGCTGCTGGATATGCAGGCTGTCCACAATTCATCTCATCATTTTCTACGTCTCCTCTCCTCAGTTATTAACTACAACTGAGGGAGTTTTCAAAGTCTCAATGAGCAGATTACAAGACATTGTTCCTTGAAATTTCTTCTGGCCTTAGAAATTATGTGAAATCAAGCTAGATGTGACTGACTCCATGGGATTCTCAGCATTCCAGCTTCCACACTTGTGGTGGTAAGTTTAATCAGCCACCATTTGAATGTGTAATGTCCCAGATAGACTTCTGTGTTTGAATACTTATGCCCAGTTGGTCGCAACTGTTCAGGGAAGTTGTGGGACCTTTAGAAGGTGGAGGCTTGCTGGAGAGAGTATGCTACTGTCGATGAGCCTTGAAGTTTTTTTAGTCTGTCTCCACTTGCTCTGTTTCTTCCATACAGATGTGATGATGAAATTCTAGCTTCTTGCTCCTGCCATGCTTGCCCCACCATGAGGGACTGTAAGCTAAAATTAACTGTTTCATCTCTTAATTGCTGAGGGTTGGGTATTATGTCCTAGTCGTGAGAAAGTAATAGATACAGAAAATTGCTAAGATTTGGGGCTGTGTGATGGTTAAGTTTTGTTGTCAACTTGACCTTTCAAGTAATCTTGGGTGGGTCTCTGAGGATGTTCACAGGAAGGCAGCCTCTCAGTAGTGGGTAGGATGTAAAGAAGCTCAAAGAACCTGGAAGTAAACATCCTTTCCTATGTGGGCAGTGCAAGAAGGAAATCCCAGAGACTCAGGAAGCCATTAAGTCTGGTAAAGGATTGCAAGACCCCACCCTAAGGCTATATAAAGGAGAAGAAATTCTCTTTGATCCCTGTTTCCTGTTATGTGTGTGTGGTGTTGGTGATGGGTTTTTCTCTCTGCTTGGACCTGTGAAAGAGTGCCAGTCTCTTTTGCAGTTATGGAACTTCCCCTCAATCTGTAGTTACAAATAAGTACTTTCCTCCTCCAAATTGTGCCTGGTTTGAAGATTCATCCCAGCGGCGAGAGGCTGACTGCGACAGGCTGTTACTGCAATAAACTTGGACTTGGCTTTCTTAGTCTTTCAGAGCTGATGTTTGGAAAAAATGTGGAAGGATTTGAAATTTTTGACTAGTAGGGCCTCTGGTGGGAATTTGAGGAACCAGAAGGCCAAGAGAAAGAATAATGCAAGGTTGACTCCTGAGTTTCAGAGGAGAACATGGACTCTACTTGCAAGAGAATAGAGACAGTTCCTGTGATGTTCTCTCACAGAAACTTGCTGCATTTTCTCTGTGTCCTGAGAACTGGAGCAAGGTTGAATTTAAAAGTAATGGACTGATATATTTGTGGAGGGAATTTCAAGGTATGGCCTCTGTGGAATGGATTCTCTCAGGTGCTCTGATTCATATTTACAGTAAAAGAGAGTAAAATGCAGAGGAGAAAGATATGAGAAGTGAAAGTGTGGCACAGAAAGCAAAGTGAACAAATTTTAAATCCCAAGCCCAGAGACTGCAGCTGCTTCAGCCATAATTTTCAAAGTTATTACCACCACCAAAGATAAGCCAACCACACTGGGACAATAAGGAATATGCCTCATGCACAGGACCCATCAAAGGCTCAAGATAAGAAGAATGTGAATTTCTTTGAATGTAGGGCTGGGGAGATGACTCAGTGGTTAAAGGCACTTGTTTGCAAAGCCTGCTAGCCCAGGTTCAAATCCCCAGTTACCCATGGAAAGCCAGATGCAAAAAAGTAGTGCACGTGTCTGGCGTTTATTTGCAATGGCAATTTTTCTCTGACTTCTATCTGTGCTGGTACACCCACAAAACAATTTGAAAGGAAAAGGTCTAAAGAGTGAGTGGTGACTGAGTTCTCTGCTCCCCAAAGTCAGCATAGAGAAACGGCTACAGCTGTGTTCATGGGCACCAGGCTTCCTCTAGATCTGACCACAGAACTTTAAACTCACAAGATCTTGGTTTCGCAAAGATACAGGATGGAAGGAGTCAGGGAATATGGCACCATAATTCCATAAAGCTGCTGATGCTAAAAATTATTAGGCAGGGTTGGGGTTCTTGTGAAGGCAAACACATGAAGGTGTGAAGGTGAGCTGTAACTTACAATGGATACCTCAGGATGTTGGAAATGACAGGATGATGGGAAATCTGCCCAGAAAAGCTGCTGGCTCAGGGCAGGTCTGGCCCATGAGAAAGGGTACATTTAGTACAGCTCGAGGGGCAGATCTACCCAAGCCCCTGGAGCCCCAAGGATTTCTTCATATGTTCCAGATAACCAGGTATGGGACTGCAGAATTTAGTTTGGCCTGAGTTCTGGTCTTGTTTTGCTCCAATATTTCCTGCTACAGGAAATATTGTTCTTTCTGTTTGGATGGATATGTTTATTCTTTGTCTTTATTGGAAATGTGTAACGTGTATTTTGATTTTATAGGACTCACAGTTCCAAGACCATTTTGAGTCTCAGATGACACCTTGAACTACAGACTTTGATCACAATGTTGGGACTGGCAAAGATTATGGGACTTTTCCAGTTGTATCATGTGATGGCCAGGAGTCTTTGGGGGTCAAGGGTAGAATGTGGTGGTCTGAATATAAAATGTCCCCCATAGCCTTATGCAGTTCAATATTTTATCCCCAGTTTGTGGCACTGTTCAGAAAGGTTTTGGGACCTTTGGAAAGTGGAGCCTAGGCTCAAGGAATTATGTCACTGGGGGTAGGACTTTTTTTTTTTTGCCTGTCTTCACTTGTATTCTCTCTCCCTCCCTCCCTCCCTCTCTCTCTCTCTCTCTCTCTCTCTCTCTCTCTCTCTCTCTCTCTCTCTCTCTCTCTCTCTTCTCTCTTCTCACATAACTCTGGCTTCCAGCTCCTGCATGCTTTCCATGGTGAGAGACTCGTCCTTCTGGAACTATAAGCCAAAATAAATTTTTACCTTTCCTACCTAAGTTACTTTTGGTCATGTATTTTGTGGCAGAACTTGACCTATGATAATTCCTGCTCAAGAAAGTTTAAGAAACTATTTTAGTGGGGTGTTGGCATCTGCCTGGCCAGTTCATTCTCCCAAAGCTCAGTCAGATACAGCACTCTCTTTCCCATCCCATCAACTGAAATTGTTCAGATTTAAAGATATTGGGAGTCTAGACACAGCTCACTTCATGGAAAGAACATGAGAAATGGGAAACAGGTCTTCATTCTTCTTTACATGTGCCGACAGAAGTTCATTGTTCCCAGGTGTCTGTACTTCTCTAGAACTGTATGTCTCAGGGGATGCTAATCCTAACCCTAGTCCTCCACACCAGTGGAGAATCAGCTTTATCTAACTTAATCATTTCACTTCTTTTTTTCATGGTTTATGATTGGTTTAGGAGAATAAAGTCACATAACAACAATACTTAGATTACCTTTCCTCTGACCTGGACATACAGACATACACTTACATTGATGTATGTGAAGTTTTTCGTGTCTTCTTTATGTATATAATGATTGTATGTGTTCAGTGTATGAGTGCGGGTCTATGGGGAGGTCAGAGGATAACTTTTGGGTTTGTTCTTACCTTCTACCTCTTTAGAGGTAGGGTCTCTCTCATTGTTGTTATTTTTTAATGCTCCTTTTGCAAACTTTCAGGAAATTCTCCTATCTTTTCTTCCCTTCTTATCATAGGCCTACTGGAATTATGGAAGCCCCCCACCACAGCTTCTAGTTTTTATGTGAGATCTGGGGAGTTAAACTGAGGTACACAGAGTTACTCAGCAAGCACTTTATTTATCTCTAACCATCTCCCCAGCCAGGCCTTCTTTTTCTGTGTGACTATTATCAGGTTTTTTTTTTTTGGCTCATGTCAAACTTGTATGAAATTAATGTTCCTAGATTAATTTCAAAGTTACTAAACCAGATCAATGTTATCCATATTAGTGACTGTACTTATGATTTCTGAACTGATCTCAGATATAATCTTTCTCCAAATTCAGCATATACTAAAACACAGTGAAATCCACTTCTGCACACCTGTTTGGTAACAGTTGGAATTTCAGTTCTGGAGACCCAGAAGTGTGTGGATTGTGAGTCACTTCTGCTGGGGATAATTAGAAGGAGAGGAAATTGGGAGTTGGGAATAGAAAGGGGGGTAAAGCAGATGGCAGAGGCAGGATAGAGAGCTTTACAGTGAATCCTTGGGGAGACAAAGGAAGATAAAGCTCAGTAAACTCAGACTGGTGTTCAGGTGACATCTGTGAGGAGGAGAGGAGGAGTGAGCTGCTGATGCGTGGGAGAGAGGATGTGACAGGCGTGTGGTCGGAGGGGGAGAAAGCTGCTTCTGAGTCATGCAATCAAGGAGGCATTGAGCCTTTCAATGGGAAGAAGCAGAGGAAAAAGAGCAATTCACAATAGCTGCAGTGACATTTTAAGAACTTCTCCAAGTTTCAAGAAAGAATGGTAGATAGGATTAATAACTTAGTGTCCATTATTGCTAATTTATGGTAATTAGATTGCCTTTATTCTTTAATTTTTATGAAATGTACAATATATTTCTAAAAACTTGCCTTGATTCAATTCTGGTTTCAGTTCCCCAAATTCTATCTTTTTATGATCTTAATTTTCTACTTTCAAAAATCTTCTGAGTTTGATCAGGTATGGTGATACATTCATTTATCTCAGTGAGTCCACAATGTTAGATTTGTCTAGTTGATCACTTCAAATTATCTGCATAGAAAAAAAATGTATCAAGAGTAGAAAAACAATAGACTTCCAGAGACTATTTGCCCTACACATGTCTGGCAAGGGTTAATATCCTTCAACTAAAAAAGCTCAATTATGTTGCCTGGGGAAAGACATACAGCTTAAATGAAAATAGGGCAAAAGGCACGAATGAGCATCCCACAATAAACAGGAAAAGAGGAAAAGCTGCTCAGCTTCTTAGGAAATCATGAAAATGCAAATAAGAAAATGAGATACTCATGCTGGTCAGCAGGTTGGGAAAAGTTTTAAAAGTTGTGCTTTGAACTGAATATTCATGTTTCTCCAAAATTCTCATGTTGAAGACCAGTTCCCCATGTGAAAGTCACAGGAAGTGAAGTCTTAATTAATTACTGAGGGCAGAGCCTTCACCAGTAGGATTAATACCCTAATAGGAGGATGAAGAGACCAGTGTCTCCCCCCCCACCATATGATGGTATCCAGAGAAGTCAGCTGTCTCAACAGGAGGAGGACCCTGCCCAGAGATAGACCATGCTGGACCCTTGACCTTGGACTTCCATCCTCTCAGAACTATGAGAAGTAATTTTTTTGGGGGTGGGTGGGGGAAGAAAGGTCTCACTCTAACCCAGGCTGAACTGGAACTCACTCTTGGAACTCACTCTGTAGCTCAGGCTAGCCTCCAACGCCTCCTACCCCAGCCTCCTGAGTGCTGGATTAAAGGTATGAATACCCATGCTTGTAAGAAGTAACTTTCTGTTGTTTATAAAATTTAATACAGCACACCAAACTGATTATGATAAGTTGGTAACAACTGGTGAGGATGTGTGAAATGGGATATTTCATACACTGCTGGTGAGATTATGAATTACTATATAGAATTAAAATGTACTTAGGTAAAAATGAGCATATGTGTTGACTCCAAAAATCTCCCTTCTGATAATTCCATAGTAATGAAAGTAAATAGTAATGTGTGCAGAGATGTTTATTGAAGTATTTTTGCAATGGGGAAAAAAAACCTTGGAAACATCTTGAATGCTCATCATTTAGGAAGCTTTTTAAAAATGTGGGTTCTGGGGATAGAACTCAGGTCCTCATGCTTGCAAGGTAAGCATTTTCCCCAGTGAACTATCTCCCTAACCCTCTTGCATTATTTATATACACAATACTTCTAGGTACCTGATTTTCAGGTTCTGGATTTGCAGTAGAGGAAGGAGACAATTTCTGGAATCCAAAGTTTCATTTAACTCTAGGGGACACCAGAGGTTAGTGATAAATACCCCTGCCTGTCATGCTGGAGACCAGGGTTTGCAGTAAAGGATCCTAGCTGTTTAATGCGTGGAGAGACTTGTGGGATCTGAAGCAAAGCGAAAGAATGCTTCAGAAGAGAGTTTGATGGATCCAAAGCAAATGTGAGGGAAGCCTTGAAACTCTGAGTAGGGTGAGGAAGGATATTTCAAGGGTTCTGGGGAAG
This sequence comes from Zapus hudsonius, assembly GCA_004024765.1. Taxonomy (NCBI): domain Eukaryota; kingdom Metazoa; phylum Chordata; class Mammalia; order Rodentia; family Dipodidae; genus Zapus; species Zapus hudsonius. The sequence continues at coordinate 5,276 of PVHP010001977.1, read as the reverse complement.
GAGATGGGGGAGAATCGCCTTTCAGGGAAGAGGTCAAACAGCTGTGGCTCAAGGTAACTCAAGCCTAAGTGATGGAGAGAGGAATTCCTTTCCTGGGTCTGGATTTTATGGCCTGTATTTTAGTTACCTCCTTGTTGCTGGGACAAATCACCTGACCAAAAGTAACTGATGGGAGGGAAGTTTTCATTTTGGCTTAAAGTCTTGAAGGGAATCTTCGTGATGGCAGAGGAAAACATGGCATGAGCAGAAGCTTCACATCATCTCTGTCACAGCAGAGAGAAAACAGCAGCAGGAGAATGAGCCAAGTTCTCGTAAGGGGGAGTTGGCTATAACACCCCTAATCTTACCCCCAGAAACACACCTTCTCCAGCAAGGCTCCACCTCCTAAGTTGCCACCAGCTAAGGATCAAGCATTCAGAACACATGAGTTTATGGGGGACATCTGAATCAAAACACCACAGCCAGTTATTTGGGTTCTCTGGAGTAGCTGAAGAAACTCCCTCAGGGAAGTGAGGCTAGGTTGGTCATATCTCTGCCCAGTGCCACAGGAAGTAGATGGGAGGAGGTCCCATTTCTCATTCAGGCCCTGGGAAAGTAAGGTTTACTTAATTTCCTTAAGAATAGATAGGGATTATTCTGGTACCTGGTACACCTGTTGGAGGGGGTGGATCAGAGAGGCAGCTTTCTTGAAATCTAACAGTGACCTTATGTTATAGATATGTGTTCGTTGGTTGATAATTAACCTTTCTTACTATAATGAAAACTCTAAAAAATATGGATTTAGGAGACTTTGTTTACTGTTTAATTCCCAGTGCTTGGCACATAGCAGACTCGTAATAATTTCTCTTAATGAACAAATCTATAATATTGGTCTAGAAAAGATGTTTCCTTCATATTCTTTTCATTCTTTCTGTCCAGGGAACAGTCCCCAATAAATTTCCTGCATGCTAATTTCTATCTCATAATTTTCTTTAATTGGAAATTGCCCTGAGATTGATTTTATATACAAATAATAAAGAAAAAGTCTTTTGAAAAAAATATAAAAGTGCATTAAGTTGCTAATCTGAAGGGCCATCTGGGACCTGAGCTATAGGGTTAGTTGAGACTGTGGTTGAAGATACATTCCCAAACTGATGCATTCCCCTCTTCCTAACCCCTTCCCTCACCGCCTCCCTCTGTCCTTCCAGCCTCCACCTATCTCCCTCCTTCAATGTTTTTTCATCTTCTTTCCATCTTCCTCCCCCAGTTTCTTTCTTCACTCTCCTTCCCTTTTCCAGTTTGAACTTCTCTGACCAATCTCTGTTACTTACCCGATTCATTTATTTTTCTTTGGACGAACTCAGTAGGAAGATGCTTTTTTCCATTATCTGCTCTCTAGCCTCTCAAGACAATAGCAGTTACAAGTTACTCTCAGCCCCATACTTCCTACTCTAGTTAAATAGTTGCAAAGGTCTCTTTCTTTCATGGAATTAGGGTCAGCAGCTATGGTTAAAATTGAACCAAATCTGAGGTAGGCTTAAAAGGGAATTGATTTGTTAGTTAATGATTTTTTTTCCTTTGCTTTCTCCATGGTATGGGAGTTTTAGGTGAAATTCCAAACTGCTAAAGTGTAGAGTGGAGTAAGGGAGGGTGGTATAGGAAGGCCAAGGCTGAGTGCTCCATGTATGGGTGTAGGTTTTAAGAGTGATGGCGCCATCATTCTCAGCATTGCTTGGACTTAGTTTAGGGATGAGAGTCTATTGTCTGTGGTCCACAAAGAATTGACAAGTTTGTTAAGGAAGCAGAAAAACAAGTCAAACAAGACTTTATTCTTAGAAAGTAAGCATTAAGTCTGGGTGGATTAGATTGGTTACTTTAAATGTTTTGGGAGATTTTCACCCTTGGGGATCTGAATTAGAAATCGATCCAGGGTGGACTTTGAGTGTACAAGGGGCTTTTGATAAGAATGGAATAAGAGCTCAGGGTTGGTGGTCAGCCTTGGGGAATCATCATGAGTCAAGGCATTTTTGGAGTTTGGCTCCTGGATTCTGTTTTCTGGACTTATTATTAGTGATATTCTTGGGTCTCTAACCTTGACTCACTACCTACAAAATGGGAGCTAACTTTTTCCTCCTTCCTATCAAGATGACTGAATTTTATTTCTCTACTCATAAGTGAACCAGATGGAGATATAATCTTCATTATTGGTGACATTTTGCTCATGTGTCCATGAGCAATCAGTTTCTTTTTATTTACTTGAGAAAGAGAGAGAGAGAGAGAGAGAGAGAGAGAGAGAGAGAGAGAAACATAGGTGTGCTAGGGCCTCTTCCCACTGCAAACAAACTCCAAATACTTCACTACTTTGTGCATCTGATTTTATGTGGATACTGGGGCCTTAAACCATCCAGGCAGTCTTTGCAAACTTTTAACCACTGGGCCATGGCCCCAGCCTGAGCTATATAGGTTCTTAAAGACTGGTAGATAAATGTGATCAAATTGTTTTTAAGCTTTCCTACTTCTGTGATATTTTCCTGGCCATGTTCTATATCTCTCCACTTATCTATTTAATTATTTAATGATAATATTCTAGAACAGATGAGGCACATGTTTTACCAGTACTTGGGAGTCCATGACCATCTAGCAAAGTTAAGAGGTCAGAAGGGTCAAAGAACACAAAGTTTTTAATAATCACTGTGGTCTCCACTAGCATGTGTGCCTAAAGTGCAATCATACTGTTGTCCTGAAAATGGCCACAATGCTGTATTTACACTTACAAGGAAACTGCACTTCAGCCTACTGTTAATTAGGACACCACCTGAGGATAGTACAGACTAATCTCCTCAAATATGCTTACAGCATTGAGGAATCGTGATTAATTAGCATGCAAGACTGGTCCAAAATGAGAAGGTTTAAGGAGAACCTTGCTTTGTTTGTCTTCTGCTGGGTAGGCTACTGAAAAGATTCCAGCAGAGGTAACCTTTGGCTTAGCATATCTCCTAGCTCATCTTAATAGGTACCATGGTGTTAGGTGATCAAGAGATGATAAATAGACAGCCAGTATTACCCTTTCAATTACCCTTGTAAAGCTGCTGCTCAGAGACCTCAAGGGTATTGGATCAAGGCACAGGCTGGCTAATGGGCAAGATGCCTGTGGAGAGAGCTTGGCACTCCTGAGCCTGAGGAACTTAAATTTGCTCTAATGTCTGATGACGTTTCCTAGTTTTTAGAGCTTGCCTAAAGATGTCCCACTGGATGTTTCCAGGGGAATCTTTGAAATTTTTAGCACTAGGCTGGTTTGATTTAAAATTTAAATATTTCTGCAGGCCTCCATGTGGTGGTAACAGGAAGGTCTGAGCCTGCCCTGGAAGCAGCTCTGTGAAACTCCATTTTCTCAGGTCTGGTTGTGTCCTCCTCTGGATCATACCCAGGGCATTACTGTGCAGTCAGACGTTCAGCTTCTGTGTGTACTGTGCCAGGTAAAGGTGACTGTGAATAAGGCTTATTCTAGCCATGGGAAGTTTGAAGGGTGACCCCAACCTCTCTTTCAAAGCTTTGCTTGGCCTGGCCTGGCTCCCATGGCTTTGAACAGAGGTCATCTGGACTGTCTAAAGCTACATGAAGCCCCTTTGGAAAACGAGGAGGCAGTCCCGAAGATATCTAAGTCACCTTTGGTGGCCTTCTTTTCTTATCTTAAGCAACAGGGCATGCTTGAAGCCAAATAGCTCTAAGGTCCTGAACTATAAAGTCTGAGAAGTTTGATACCATTTGTTCATTTTTTCCCCCTAGATTATATTTCTTCTGGCCATACTGATGGATTTCCTATCATTAGATTCTAACTTCAGGCCCACATAACTCACATTATTAAATGGTTGCTTCTCCATGTACTTTGTCTTCCCTTCCAAACACATTTACTTGGTGCAAAATGCAAACAATCAAATAAAATTTCAAATGTTTCAGTCCTGGTTCCTTTTTACTATATAACTCCATCTTTAATGCAGTTCTCTCTTTTGTTCAAGAGAGTCAAGAGGACTCAAGCTGCTCCTACAACAGTTCACTTAGAAACATCATCGGTTAAAATTGAATTTTTGGGCTGTAGCTCAGTGGTAATGCCTCATATGCACGAAGCCCTGGGTTTAAGCCCCAGCACTGAAACAAAATTCAGTTTCATTGCTTCTACTTTCCACAAACACTAGACCACAAATACAATTCCGCCAAACATTTTGCCCCTCTGTAACAAGATTATCTTGTCTCTATTGTCCAGCAACACAGGTCTTATTTCTCTATCTGACACCTTATCAGAATGACATTTGTCATTCATATTTCTGTGAATATTCTGTTCATGAGCATATTCGTATTCTCAAGAAGATGAAAACTTTTTCTCTGGCCTTTCCTTTTCAGTGTTTTCCAGAAACACCTTTTGAAGTCTGTTCATGGGAATCCAGGCTGCTTCTAGAATACACCATGAAACTTTTGGCTCTATCCATTATCCTTCCACATTTGTGTGTATTTATTATTATTGGACCCAACTCCTGGAATCCTTTGTTAAGGTAGCTATAACAGAATACCAGAGGCTGGGTGGTTTATATGACAAACATTTTCAAATCACCATTCTGGAGACAGCCAAGTTCAAGGTGAATGCATCGGCAGCTTCAGGATCTGGTTTGGGTCTAATTCCTGGTTCATAGACTCTTACAGAGACATTAGTCTCACTCATGAGGATTCTCTCCTCATGACTTTATCCAATTCTGATTACTTCCTGAAGAAAGCTTTCAGTGTGAATTTGGGAAGGACTCAGCATTCAATGGAGAACATCAGCCAAAGTAAACATACAGAAGAAATGAAACTGGTGTTTAAGTAGCATCAAGCAACTCCCAATGAATAAGTAAAATCAAAGCAGAATGTGTGTGCTTGCAATCGAAAAGCAATGCCAGAACAAGGCTTTAACTTCTCTTTCCAATTGGATTAACTCCCCCAACCCTCCCCTGATTGGAATTTGGGTGCTTCTTCTGGGCTCTGTGCCCTGTGGGGATGAGAATCTGGCAGAGAGGGTGAGCAGTTCCTAAACAGCCGCAGTCCCCAGCTGAGGGCTGGGAGAGAAGAGAGTGGGTGAGCAGTTCTGTGACGAATGATGCTGAATGCAGGCATATCTATTCATCCCAGCAGTTTCTTTCTGGAACAAGAACAGAGATGTAGAGCAGGGAACCATATTCCGCTGTCTCAACAGAAGAGCAACACCAAACACTCGGGGAAGTCTGCTTTAACTAAGTGCCAAGGAGCTCTGGCTGTGCTTCTATGTT